>BJCO01722226.1:0-20273 GCA_018326465.1 Flaveria floridana | reverse complement strand
CATGCCCGTAAGAATTGCAAGGGGGATATCTGTACCCTTCACCGTAACCTGTCGGTCTAAATAAAGAGTTGTACGCCTCTTGAGCAAATGTGTTCGACGGGTTGGTTTCCTCCTCCACGCACGGAGGGTGACTCCCGTATACGTAATATTCCTAAAAAAGATAATGGTTAGATATTTCAAATAATAAGTTATAATAAAACATATACTAGTTCAACCTGGTTCGAATCTTCGATATGTGGCACCTCATTCAAATCTGGAAGCTTCGGCTTTTGATAATGATCTCCCAAACCCGACATTGTTTTCGAATTAACGTGTTTTTGGAATGACGAAGGCTGAAAAATCTCGAGTGTTGGATGAATGAAAGCTCAAATGAAAAAATTTCGAGTGTTGGATGAGATGTCGAGTGTTGAAAGCGTAAAGGTATTTAAGGTGAAAATCTGGTGCATAAACCGTCACGGTGTGGCCTCCACGTGACGGTTCATGGCGCGAATCCCGGCCCTTTTGTCAAAATCACGTCTACATTGTACCTTAAACTGAGACCTCGTACCCTAGAGGTCACGGTTAGGCCAAACCGTGACGATTTGGTGACCGGTTTTCAAACTTTATCAACCCATTTGTCGTTTTGTTGTCACGAGGTCACTGGTAGGTCAAACAGAAACCGTGACTGCAAGCCCTTGCGGTCACTGTTAGGTACCAAAATGTGACCGCAAGCCCTAACCGTGACCTTTTGGACCGGCCTACCCCCAAAAACCCCAGCGGTGTCCCCATTAGGACCCTTAATCTTGAAAACCCCAGCCGACATATGAGTGATTATTTCATATTTAACATACGAGGTAAATCAAAGTCATAAAATACTTCTTTTGAAGAAAAATATAGAGACATCAATATGCACTTTTCCATGGCTCGATGCTAGTCTCATACCACTTTTTCTCTCAAGAGAACTTCAACTTCAGTTACAAGATCTTAGGACCAATTTTTCAACATTCAAGGTAAAGTCCTTTGCCAACCCTAATTTTGAGGGCCCCTAAATTTTAATACTAGGGTCTTAATTCAGAGTGCTCATCTTGCTAGAAAATCATGTACAGAATTTAAATCAGGTTACTCTTTATAAGTTTTGCTTTAAATAGGTTCTAAAATCACTGTTAATAAGGAGTCCATTAGTTTTCTATTTAAAGATAAAGATAGTAATGGTATATACTAGAACTAGTTTACAAACCTATGTATTACATAGGTATAAGAAAATTCAACTATTATAATCATTAGGTTTTATAAATATTTTATATGTTCCATGTCATTAGCGGTTAATAAAATAATAAGTAATGAAAATTTAAGAAACTATAAATAACAAATAATAAAAATCAAGAATTATAAAATTATATCTTAAGATAACATATAATTAGATATATTATAATTTAGTATGTATTAATATTTTTTAGAATAAGAAGATTTATATTTTAGAAATTTAATTATTTAGTTACCCTTTTAAAATCATATTCATTTAATAAGAGAGAGAGAGAGAGAGAGACGGTTTCACCAGAAGTTGACACGTATCCCTCTAAAAGCTTCTTTATTATATCGTATTAGATTAAAGACCCGTGTAATACACGAATTCAATAATTAAAATTTATGTTTTATTAAAAAAGTTCGTAAGTCAGGATATTATTAATTTGTATATCAATTTTTATGTTTAATTTTCTAAAATCATCAACATTTATATAGAGTTAAGTTTGATTTTTCTCTTTGAGGTTTGTAAAAAATAACCATTTTCCTCTAAAAAATAAAAAACGTCAATTTATCTTCAAAATTTTTATAAGTTATTTCGAGTACAAAAGTCTCATTAGTTTTTTCAAACTTAACCAAAATAATAAAACTTTTGGAGTGAAATTAAAACAACATATGAAACTTTGGTAAGTAAATTGATGATTTTAATTTTTTGGAGGAAAATGATTACTTTAGTAAAATCTTAGGGAGCAAAATTGAAATTAACTCTATTTAATATTAGTAGCCTTTTCTTTATCAATGCTTATAAATTTAAATAATGTATAATATAAAATAAAATAAACTTATAAACAAGAACTTGAGTTAATAAACAAATTATATTGAATATGAGAACATCTATAAACATCCGAAAAGTTCTTTGTATATAAAATTTGTTGTTCTGTTTGAAATTTTACCATCATTAATATTAATAATTTTAGTTCATGTTTACTTGTAACACGAGATAACACAACGTAGAACTTGAATCAGTGCCAAGGATCAAACATGATTATAAAAAAGTTTGGACTATCTTTGTGATTTTTAAAGTTTAAAGGCCAAACATGTAATTTGATTAAACCACAGGGACCATTTATGTAATTTTGTCTTTGTGTTTATCAAAAATATTAACCAATTTAATGCTTACATCAATTAAAACCATGGTTGCAAAACTCGCTAGTTGCTACCAGGTCGGTCGAGTGGGGAGTTACGAGTACTAGACCTAGGCGGGGAGTAATCGGAGAGAACTCGAACATGATAAATTATAAAAAAAAATAGTTTTTTGAAAATCATAAATATATTAAATATCACAAACTTACTAATATTTATAAAAATACGTGAATATCAATATAAATAAAAAATACATGTTAACATATAAAAATATTTCAAAATGTAATATCAATTATTTAATATTATAGACATAGTAATCATTTGATTATTAGCTTCCAATGATATTAATGAAAAAAAAATAAAAATTCAATAAAAATCGAAGAAAAACAGCGAAAATCGGTGAAAAATAGTCAAAATCCGAGTTGTCCGAGTTGGGTCGAGTTGGACCGAGTAGGGCCGAATTGTACCAAGTAGGGCCGAGTTGGACTGAGTTGGACCGAGTTGGACCGAGTAGGGCCGAGTTGGACCAAGCCCGAGTAATGTTGACCGAGTTGATGAAAAACGCCTCTGCACCTTTTCGAGTGTCGAGTACTCGTTGAGTACTCGGCCGCCTAGGTCTAGTTTTACAACAGTATTTAAAACTAAATCAAAGTTTCATGCTTTCATACACAAAAATATAAATTAGTCAAATTGATGTTAAAAAACTAAATTACTAAAGTTTATCTTGAAATCAAAATCAATATCAAAATCCTTTAATCATACGTACCACAGTTACTGTTGCAATCGAGATTTGCATCTATGAACGTTTAATTGAGACTTTGCAAAAGAGCTATTATGATTTAAACCTTAGGGTGTGAATGATATTAAATAGATCAATTATGATGTAAAAGGATCGGTGAGTTGAACTTGAAACATAACGTGATTTGGGGTAAATTGAAACCATGATATGCATGTAATTAAAAAGAATATAAAATAGTTCATCTTTCCTTTTTAAAATCTATATCATGATTTGGGAAATTCGAAACCATGAATTGATTATTTGAGACCCTTAATTTGATGAAATATATAAAACTATTTCGGAATAGAAGACGCGTATGAGTTTTTTTCTTATTTGCATAGTACTAGTGAACTTGGATATCTTTAATTACTTGTTTGAATAAGCAAGAATCCAACACATTTCAATTCATAATTTTAATGTAATATAACTTTTAAAAACTCATTATATTATCTGTTTGGTAGTGATATAGTCAACTTGTTCTTGAGTAAGAAAACAATCAACTATATCTTGTAATCTATAGAAAAATAATTTAACAAAATAAATGTTTTTAAAAATATCTACCAAAATGGATATTTTACTAAAAAGTTAATTTTTCTTATTTATAATATGATTGGATAAAAGTATGTATGTCTCTAATAATATTATTTAAGTAGAATTAAAAGGAGAAAGTTTCAATGAAATAAAAACTAATTTAGCATCTCTTATTATTTTAAAAAATGTGTTATAGTCTTTTTAAATATGGTTGAAAAACTCGCTAGGCGCTACCAGGTCTGTCGAGTGGGGAGTTACGAGTATTCGATCTAGGCGGGGAGTACGCGAAGAGTACTCGGACATAATAAATTATAAAGAAATTAGTTTTTCGAAAATTATAAATATATTAAATATCACAAACTTACTAGTATTTATAAAAATACGTGAATATCAATATAGATAAAAAATACATGTTTACATTTAAAAATATTTCAAAACGTAATATCAATTATTTAATATTATAGACGTAGTAATCATTTGATTATTATCTTTCAATGTATATTAATGAAAAACAATAAAAATCCAATAATAATCGGTGAAAAATAGCGAAAATCGGTGAAAAATGGTCAAAATCCGAGTTGGCCGAGTTGGGCCGAGTTGGGCCGAGTAGGGTCGAGCTGGACCGACTTGGGCCGAGTTGGGCTGAGTAGGGCCGAGTTGGACCGAGTAGGGCCGAGTTTGACTGATTCCGAGTAATGTTGACCGAGTTGATGAAAAGCGCCTTGATATCTTTCAGAGTACCGAGTACTCGCCGAGTACTCGTCCGCCTAGGCCGAGTTTTACAACAATGCTTTTTATAAAGGTTTTCTTAAAACCTTTTCAATAACGTTTTCTCATATAAAAATATTAATACTTTTTCATCATTATTTTTAACATCTCTTTATAGAATACGTGTTCTTATATAGAAAAGATATTTTTATAAAATTAGATGGTTTATGTATTTTTTTAAATTATACATATTATATAAACTATTTAACATAATACTACATATAGTAATAATCATTTATATAAGTATATATATAAAAGATAAAATGAACGTCATTATATACAACATTAGTTTCATCTTACGAGCCGGCTCGATCTCGACATATGAAGCTCGGGCTCAAAACCAATGAGTCATAAAATGAGTTCGAGCTTGTTTAAGCTAAGATTTGTTAAGAGTTTTTAGGGAGTCGGTCCCGTGTGGCTCACGAGACGGTGTGACTCGTTTCTCACCTAATAGTTGTTGGAAGTGTATTAGCAACATACATGCCATCGTAATTGAGGATTATATTTATAGTTCGTAAAATAGAATAAAAATAAATCATTAAATTTTTTTGTTTCGTCTTGATATTTATATAAAACATTTTTAAAGAATGCGAAACAGACTGTTGGGCCATAAAGAAATCGTACGAGCGACAAATAGAGGTCTCGGAAATGCGAATGCTGAGGTGGATGTGTGGACACACAAGACTGGAGCTGATAAGAAACTACATATTTTGACAGAGGCTAGAGGTGGTTAGTATCACGTATAAAATACGAGAGGGAAGATTAAGATGTTTTGGGCACGTGAAGAGAAGACCGGTGTCAACGCCCGTTAGAGTAGTAGAGAACATCACCTTAGAGGGTAGGATGTGACATCTGGTAATTTTCCATTATCAAACTCCGTTAGTTCCGTTAAGTCTTGCATACACGTGTCGTGAGTACAATTAAACCCTAAGATTGGTTTTTATAAAATACAAATAAAAGGGTTTATCTTGTAAATTACCATTAATCTAAAACTTGCCAAAAATTAAACCCTAATCCCCCTAAACCCCCTTCATTCGGCCGCAACCTTTCCCCCTCCCATCCTAGGAATTTTGATCAAGAAACAATAAGAACAATTCGATTTTGGTTTATTCTAAGAGTTACAAGGTTTTAGCAAGTTCAATTGTTGATTTCTATACACCCAAATGTTAGTTTCAACTAGTTTTTCATGTTGGTTGTTCTTGATGAACCCTAAATCTGAGATTAGTGATGAAGACATGAAATTGATGATTGTTAGATGTTGATATGATGTTAGTTAGATTGTATAAATGCTAGATTATGTTAATATTGAAAGAAATCGATGGATTGATCATCTAGTTCATACATTGCCATAAGAGTAAACTTTTTATTCTTGGAATTCATGATTTGATGATGTTAAAATGTTAGATACAATGCTTGGATGTTATTTTGATTGGTTTGTGCAAGAAAATCCATGAATTTGAGATGTTGATCATGACTTACTAAAAGTAGAAACTTTTGTAAATGATGTTTGGAAATTTGGATGATTTGGTGATGATTAGCATGTTAGAATGAATGTTATGAACTTGATTAGGTATTAAGTTGATGACATTATGATTGAATTGGATGCTAGATCACTTTTGGGTGTTACTTTCCCAAAAGGGAAACTTTATTTTTATAAAACATTGGATATGATGAATTGGACATGCTTGTGATGTTAGGATCATGTTAGAATGATTGTTGATGATGTTTGTTATGATCGAATATGTTAATTGAGTTGTATGGATGCTTGGTTGATCATGTACGGAATATAGGTTTTGGTGATCATATGTGATGATGAATTATGCTTAGTGATTAGGAGATCATATTTGGGTTACGATTAGACTTCACGTATGAATTTTTGGTTGTGATGTATATATATATATACATATATATATATATATATATATATATATATGTCGGTGTAGAACATGTTGTTTGTTAGAGATTTGCATGAGTATGAGTTGTATGATGATCTAATGTGGTATGATGACCTAGGTGGAACTTGGGTTGATAATATGATACACGTGGATAATTTGTACGATACTTTTGTATGTTAAGTTGTCATACATGATTAAACTATATTTCAACTAATATGTCACCAACGAGTCAAACGGGTCAACTAGGTCGATGTGTCTTGTCTTTATAAAACATTGAGTCCTTTGAATGTAAAGCACTTAGGGTTTCGTTATAATTTCTATATACACATACTTATATAATCATGTATTATAGGTAACCTCTGAATGTTGTTTTTCCACTTGTTCTTGTCAACTTAAGCTTTAATTATTCTTTACGCGTATCAAGTGAGTTCATGCCCTACTCTTTTTAGATAATCTCTTTCGGGGAGATAGCATACTGGTATTTATAAACGCTTTATCATTATGAGTTGTGTATAGTCTTCATATAGTGCTGATTACCATGGAAAGTTCTCACACTTTCGGTTTGTTAATAATTACTTAGCGGGAAATTTTTGGTAGTACTACCGTACTAGGTCTAACGAGCCCCACCTATGTGATTCGAGGTCAAACGGATGCAATATTGTCCTAATGAACATTTTCACGATCTAGTAAGTCGTGACAGGAGGCAACAAACGTAATACAGTCAGCTTCAAACGTGAAATCACTATGATTATTACTAATTATGTATAAACTAGCTATCTATTATAATACACTGCTTATGTTTTACAACTATTACTGATTATTATTTAATGCAAACTTATGAATTCACCACCACTGTGTTGACTTGTTTAGTATGCTATTCTCAGGTTAAGGTTGCCAGTTGCCTAGGAGCACACACGCGTCAGTATTGTTCGGTTGTCTACATTGTTTTAAATACTATTTTGGATTATGTCTATTTTAAAAAGTTATGCTTGGGTTTTTGCATTATGTTTGGGAGCGTATGTTTTGCTCATTTTCTTTGCATGTTACATTGTTTTGGGTTTTTTGGTTTTTTAAATGCTTCCGCAGTTTTTAAAGTAAACTTTGATATGAATTTTGGTTCATGTAAAGTCATTCTAAGTAACTAATGATTGAGATCATGGTTTGTCACACGCCTTGTGGTAAAACCCCGCACGCAGATTTGAGGGTGTGACAGATTGGTATCAGAGCCATTGGTTATAAGGAACTAGGTTACATACACACACTAGACTATTATCGCATAGTTGTTATAGGGAACTAGGTTACATACACATACTAGACTATAATCGCATAGTTGTTAGTTACTTGTCATTTACTCCCCTCACTGTATACTCATTGGCATATGTATCACGTACTTCGCAGCATGGCATCGTCGTCGCGTGACTTGGGTAAGAGGCCCGCGAGATCCGAGTCACCTCCTTATTCACCTGTACCGGACAATGGACCTGACTGGCCCCGACACTATTACCCTTCTGAAGAAGTTGATTGGGATCAACCATTTGTGATACCAGAACGTGATGCTCCGCAAGATTAGGATTACTATCTAACTCGCATCCGACATATGATATACCAGGAGAGGGTACCGCCGGTAGCCTCTAACTGACCGCGAGCGAGGACATCTACATCCACTCCATCTTTCACACTTCCTGCTATGGATGCTTCGTAAGAGCAAGTTATTGCTGCACTAGTGGCTGCACTGGATACCGAGCAGCAACGTGTTAGGAAACTCACTTGTGAGAATTACGATAGCAAGTGGATACGCTCGAGGAGCAACATGGGAAGACCTTTAATGGGTTCTATGCAATGGCTGATGGCATAGGAGCGCTTACAGGACGCGTGAATGAACTAGAGTAACGGGAAATAATGGCAAATGTTAGGCTTGCTACTCTAGAGGGCCAACTGGCAGCACTCAAGATTGCTATAGCTCCTGCTCCGGCAGAGAACCCTGAGGATGAGGACCCGGAGGAAGCCCCTGAGGAGGAGGAGGAACCGTAAGAAATGGATGACGACAATGATGGGTCCGATGTTATGGATTGATTTTCTTTTGTATGACTTAGACTATGTAGTGTTTCTTTCTTTTGAAACCTATGTGGGAAGGGTTTTTTCCTACCTAACTGACAAACTCAAATTTTGACATTGATGAATATTTTGTGACTCATTTTTAATTTATTTACCTTTGGTTATTATTTTTGTTATAAATGTTATGGTTGTGATGAAATCATTATTTCTTATTATTTACTGCACTTCAATAAGATAAATATGTTGGATTTACTCATTATTGTATTTGTGAATGTAAAGTGAGATATGGATGCCGGTGGACGTGGACGTGGACATGGGCGTGGACGTGGATGTGGCGCCGGAGGCCGTGGTGGTGGTGCCATAAATATGACGTCTGCAGAGTTAGTTGCCCTAATAAATGAGCATGTTTAGGCAGTAGTGGTTGCCGCCCAGCCGGGACAGCCAACAGGTAAATGATAACGAGAAGTTAAACCAATTATTTTAGTTAACAGTATAGGATATCTGACTAATGTTTATTATGTCAAAACATGGCCACAATTGTGTACCTACAAGACCTTTATGGACTGTAAACCACATACCTATAGTGGGACAGAAGGAGCTGTAGGATTGGTGTGATGGTTCGAGAAGACTGAGTCTGTCTTCGCTAAATGCAACTACCCGCCTGTTGATCAGGTGAAGTATGCCACCGGGACTCTAGAAGGTGCGGCTCTTTCCTGGTGGAACGCTCAGGTCCAAATACTAGGTAGGCTATGGCCAATGATCTTCCTTGGGCTGAATTCAAGGAAATCATGACTGAGGAGTATTGTCCTCGTAACGAAGTGCAAAAGTTGGAAGTGGAGTTCTAGTAGCTCAAGATGCAAGGCTCTAAAATCGAGGCCTATACCACCCGGACCCATGAACTAGCCACTTTATTCCCGGGGATGGTGAATGAAATGCACAAAAGGGTCGAGCACTATATCTGGGGATTGGTGGCTGAAATCCAAAGCATGGTGACTGCTTCCAACCCCGCTACTATTCAGCTAGCCATCCGGTTAACTCATAAGTTGACTGATCAAGTGGTGGAGCAGGGACGTCTACCCAAGCGGGGCGCTATGATGAGCGTGTCCGACAATAAAAGAAAGTGGGATGGTTCCAGCAACAAAGCCTCATCGTCCAGCAGTCAACCTTAACCTCAACAACAGCAGCCAATTCAGTAGCAGCAACTGAGGTTCGACAATAACCAGAGTTTCAACCAAACGACTCCCAACAATCAAGGACCCAGTGGTTACGGCGGCAAGCATCCCAATTGTAACCGGTGTAACTACTATCACGTGGGAAGGTGTGATACTTTCAAATATTGTCGTTATGCTAAAATTGGTCACACGGCTAAGGACTGTCGTGGTGACCTGATGAAGAAGCCGCATCAACCTCAAGAAACTCCCAAAGGTTGTTTTGAATGTGGAAAGGAAGGTCATTACAAGCACAACTGTCCTCAACTGAGGAGAAATGGTAATGGTAACAACAATAATGGCAACAATAATAATCGTAACAACAACAACGGGAATGGCAATAATGGTGGCAACAATAATAATGGATCCAAGGGAAGAGCCTTTTTCATTGGCTTAGGTGAGGCCCTAAACGACCCTACGACTGCTACTAGTAAATTTTCGGTTAATGGACGTTTTGCTACTGTACCATTCGATACTGAAGCCGATAGAAGTTTCATGTCCTTTAAGTTCTATACTCTTTAAGTGACATGCCCTCAGCCTTAGAATCAAAATACATTGTAGAATTAGCTGACGATAAATAGATTCATGTAACGCATATTCTTAGAGATTGCAACATAGAACTTGTTGGTCACACATTCATCATAAACCTTATGGCTGTTACATTGGGAAGTTTTGACATAGTGATAGGCATGGATTGGCTCTCCGACAAGCAAGCGGAAGTCATATGCCATGAGAAGATCATACGGATTCCTGTTGGTGAAGAAGTCCTTACGGTCAGAGGTGATAGGAGTGGTGCAGTGATAGGCATCATCTTGTATATGAAGGCACAAAAGTTATTGAGGAAAGGTCACTTAACCAACCGGAAGAAAGGAAGATGGAGGATATTCCCGTAGTACATGATTTTCTAGAGGTGTTTCCATAGGATCTTCCTGGATTACCACCTTACCTCCAAGTGGAATTCCAGACTAAATTGACTCCTGGTGCAGCCCCGATTGCTAGGGCACCTTATCGATTAGCACCAAACGAATTACAAGAGTTGTCATCACAACTCCAGGAGCTATTAGATAAGGGCTTTATCTGACCTAGCACATCACCTTGGGGAGCACCGGTTCTGTTTGTCAAGAAGAAAGATGACACATTTCGGATGTGCATTGACTATAGGGAGCTGAACAAAGTCACAATCAAGAATAGATATCCCTTACCTCGAATAGACGATTTGTTTAATCACCTGCAAGGGTCAAGTTATTATTCTAAGATTGACCTGAGGTCTGGGTATCATCAGTTGAGAGTTCCAGAGGAGGACATCTCAAAGACTGCTTTTCGTACATGATATGGCCATTATGAATTCTTGGTCATGCCATTTGGGTTGACAAATGCACCAGAAGTATTCATGGATCTCATGAATCGTGTGTGCAAACCCTATCTTGATCAATTTGTCATTGTATTTATCAAAGATATATTGATCTGTTCAAAGACTGAGGAGGAGCATGATGAGCACGTACGTTTAATCTTAGAACAACTTAGAAAAGAACAACTGTACGTGAAGTTTTCTAAGTGTGATTTTTGGATACGTGAGGTGCAATTCTTGGGTCACATTGTTAATGAGAAGGGGATACATGTTGATCCCGCCAAGATTGAGGCAATAAAGAATTAGGATGTACCCAAAACGCCGAGCGAGATACGACAATTCCTTGGATTAGCAGGATAATATCGACGGTTCATCGAAGGATTCTCTAAGATTGCACAACCTCTCACAGCTTTGACTCATAAGGGAACGACATACAAATGGAGTGAGAGTTAGGAATCTGCTTTCCAGTTACTAAAGCAGAAACTGTGTAATGCGCCGATATTGGTGTTACCGGAAGGTAATGATGATTTCGTAGTCTACTATGGCGCCTCAATTCAAGGATTGGGTTGTGTCTTGATGTAGCGAGATAAGGTGATAGCTTACGCCTCAAGACAACTGAAGGTTCATGAGAGAAGAACTATACTACCCATGACTTGGAATTGGGTGTAGTGGTTTTTGCTTTGAAGATCTGGAGACATTACATTTGTATGGTACCAAGTGCACTAACTACACCGATCACAAGAGTCTTCAACATATCTTTGAGAAAAAGGAACCGAACATGAGGCAAAGGCGCTGGGTAGAGTTGTTGAATGATTATGAGTGTGCTATCAAGTACCATCCGAGGAAGGAAAACATGATTACCGATGCCTTAAGCCAGAAAGAGACAGCTAAACCTTGACGTGTGTGAGCTTTACAACTTACGATCAGTACCCAACTACTTGAACAAGTTAATGAAGCACAGATACAAGCTTTAAAAGAAGAGAATATCGGGTGTGAGTCATTACGTGGAATGGATAAACAATTAGAGGTGAAAGATGATGGAATTCATTATTTCATGGATAGACTTTGGGTACCTCAACATGGAAATCTGAGAGACTTGGTGTTGAGTGAGGCACACAAGTCTAAGTACTCTATACATCCCGGATCTGACAAGATGTACCATGATTTGAAGGCGCACTACTAGTGGCCTAACATGAAGGAGGATGTAGCTACTTATGTGAGCAAGTGTCTGACCTGCTCGAAGGTAAAAGTGGAGTACCAAAAACCACCTGGTCTACTGCAACAACCCGAGATTCCTGTGTGGAAGTGGGTTTAGATATCCATGGATTTTATCATTAAGTTACCATGCACTTCTACTGGTTGTGACATAATATGGGTTATCATAGACCGATTAACAAAGTCTGCTCATTTCCTAGCAATTAAGGAAACAGACAAGATGGAGAAATTAACCTGATTTTATCTGAAGGAGATCGTTTCGAGACATGGTGTACCGATCTCAATTATTTCTGATAGCGACGCTCGTTTCACATCGCACTTCTGGCACTCACTGCAGAAATCCTTGGGTACGCGATTGGATATGAGTACTGCTTATCATCCACAGATTGATGGTCAAAGTGAGCGTACTATACAGACGTTGGAGGACATGCTACATGCTTGTGTGATTGACTTCGGGAATAACTGGGAAGTTCACTTACCATTAGTGGAATTTTCTTATAACAACAGTTATCACACTAGCATAAGGGCAACACCTTTTGAAGCTTTGTACGGGAGAAAATGTAGATCACCAATTTGCTAGGATGAAATTAGTGATAGTCAGCTAACGGGTCCTGAGCTAATACATGAGACAACTGAGAAGATTATGCAAATAAGGAACCGTATGGCTACAGTGCAAGACAAACAGAAGAGTTATACTGACAAGTGACGGAAACCCCTAGAGTTTCTGATTGATGATAAAGTTTTCTTAAAAGTCTATCCATGGAAAGGCGTAGTTCGGTTTGGTAAGCGAGGAAAGCTGAATCCGAGATACGTTGGACCATTTGAGATATTAGAAAGAATAGTCCATTGGCCTATCGATTAGCCCTACCTGATTTGCTAAGTGGAATCCATGACGTATTCCATGTTTCAAATCTAAAGAATTGTTTAACTGACGAAATGATGGTCGTACCGCTAGAAGAAGTTCAAGTGGATGAACAGTTATGCTTTATTAAAGAACCAATCGAGGTGATGGATCGTGAGGTGAAAACACTTAAGCAAAGCAAGATACCCATAGTCAAAGTTCATTGGAACTCGCGACGTGGACCATAATTCACGTGGGAACGTGAAGATAAAATAAAGCTTAAGTATCCTCAACTATTCGAAAAGACGATGCCAGCAAACGAAGGTAATGATTTAAATTTCAGGACGAAATTTCTTTCAACATAGGGATGATGTGACAACTCATCCAAAACTCACTCGATTTCGATTTCTGTGCGCCAATACAGTAGACCAGTGATGGAACACTCACCATGTAACGCAATTTTCATGATGAATATTCTTTCAACATAAGGATAATATGACATCTGGTAATTTTCCGTTACCAAACCCCGTTAGTTCCGTTAAATCTTGCATACACGTGACTTGAGTACACACTAGTTGTCGTTGAACGTTGGTGACTTAATAATACTAATCTATGATAAACAATAATAATCTAATTAATAATGTTGATTATTAGTTGTGATTATGTGATTTGTGAATTTATAGAATTTTAAATAGTTATTTTGTAAATTTTACGCGATAACGTGACAACGTGTTATATATATATTTCATGTGTTGTGTGACTTATGGTAAATGTTTAGGATTATGATTATTGATTAAAAATACTTGTGTTTTGTAGTTAAAAATTATTTTAAAGTGTTAGAAAGATTGGTTTTTATAAAATACAAATAAAAGGGTTTATCTTGTAAATTACCATTAATCTAAAACTTACCAAAAATTAAACCCTAATCCCCCCAAACCCCCTTCATTTGGCCGCAACCTTTCCTCCTCCCACCCTTATGATTTTGATCAAGAAACAACAAGAACTATTCGATTTTGGTTGAACCTAAGAGGTTACAAGGTGTTAGCAAGTTCAATTGTTAATTTCTACACACCTAAAGGTAAGTTTTAACTAGTTTTGCATGTTGGTTGTTCTTGATGAACCCTAAATTCGAGATTAGTGATGAAGACATGAAATATATGATTGTTAGATGTTGATATGATATTAGTTAGATTGTATGAATGCTAGATTATGTTGATATTGCAAGAAATCCATGGATTGATCATCTAGTTCATACATTGCCATAAGAGGAAACTTTTTTTTTCTTGGAATTCATGATTTGATGATGTTAAAATGTTAGATACAATGCTTCGATGTTAGTTTGATTGATTTGTGAAAGAAAACCCATGAATTTGAGATGTTGATCATGACTTACTAAAAGTAGAAACTTTTGTGAACGATGTTGGAAATTTGGATGATTTGGTGATGATTAGCATGTTAGAATGAATGTTATGAACTTGATTAGGTATGAAATTGATGAAATTATGATTGAATTGGATGCTAGATCACTTTTGGATGTTACTTTCCCAAAAGGGAAACTTTATTTTTATAGAACATTGGATATGATGATCTGTACATGCTTGTGATGTTAGGATCGTGTTAGAATGATTGTTGATGATGTTTGTTATGATAGAATGTATTAATTGAGTTGTATGGATGCTTGGTTGATCATGTAAGGAGTATAGGTTTTGGTGATCATATATGATGATAAATTATGGTTAGTGATTAGGAGATCATGTTTGGGTTAGGATTAGACTTCACGTATGAAGTTTTGGTTGTGATATATATATGTATATGTATGTGTATATATATATATATATATATATATATCGGTGTAGAACATGTTGTTTGCTAGAGATTTGCATGAGTTGTATGATAATCTAATATGGTATGATGACCTAGATAGAACTTGGGTTGATAATGTGATACACTTGGATAATTTGTATGATACTTTTATATGTTAAGTTGTCATATATGATTGAAATATATTTCAACTAATATGTCACCAACGGGTCTAACGGGTCAACTGAGTCATATGTGTTTTGTCTTTATAAAACCTTGAGTCCTTTGAATATAGAGCACTTAGGGTTTCATTGTAATTTCTGTATACACGTACTTATGTACTCGTGTGTTGTAGGTTTCATCTGAAGGTTGTCTTTCCACTTGTTCTTGTCAACTTAAGCTTTAAGTATTCTTTACGCGCATCAGGTGAGTTCATGCCCCACTCTTTTTACATAATCTCTTTTGGGAGAGATAGCATACTAGTATTTATAAACGTTTTATCATTATGAGTTGTGTATAGTCTTAATATAGTGCTGATTACCATGGAAAGTCTTCACACTTTCGGTTTGTTAATAATTACTTAGCGGAAAATTTTGGGTAGTACTACTAGGTCTGACGAGCCCCACCTATGTGACTCGAGGTTAGATGGGTGCAATATTGTCCTAATAAACATTGTCATGATCTGGTAAGTCATGAAAGGCGTCAACAAATGTAACACAGTCAGCTTCAAACGTGAAATCACTATAATTATTACTAATTATGTATAGACTAGCTATCTATTACAATACACGGCTTATGTTTTACAACTATTACTGATTATTTTTTAATGCAAACTCATGAATTCACCAACCATTGTGTTGACTTGTTTAGTATGCTATTCTCATGTTAAGGTTGCCAGTTGCCTAGGAGCACGCACGCGTCAATATTGTTGGGTTGTCTGCATTGTTTTAAATACTATTTTGGATTATGTCTATTTTAAACAGTTATGCTTGAGTTTATGCATTATGTTTTCGCGCGTAAGTTTTGCGCATTTTCTTTACATGTTACATTGTTTTGGGTTTCTAGTTATTTAAACGCTTTTGTAGTTTTTAAAGTAAACTCTGATATGAATTTTGGTTCATGTAGAGTTGTTCTAAGTAACTAATGACTGAGATCCTTGTTTGTCACGCGCCTCGCGGTAAAACCCCGCACATGGATTTTGAGGGTGTGACATAGGAGGAGTAGAGGAAGATCTAAGTTGACTTGTGACGAGATAATTAGGCGAGATATGGTAGAGTTACATCTCTCTAAGCATATGATCGAGGATAAGAGTGCTTGGAGACATAGAATTAAAACTAAGGACTTCTAGTAGTATTTCGGGGTAGGAAGAGTAAGGGAAGACCTAATGCATGACCCCCAACATGATGTGTAGGTAACCGACATTTGCCCTTTATAGGTGAAACATGTTGCTTATTTAATGTGTGCACTATCTTCGTGTTGTTATGCTTATGGGTATGCCTACGCCTATGTGATGTATGTTATGATTATGAATATACTTAAGAATATTGCCGATGTTTATTCTAAACCTCTATGTGATATATACCTATGTGTTGTATGTTATATAATATGTTTGCTATGCTTCTCGAGTTGGGGGGTCTCTTTAGAAGCTGCCCCTCCATCTCTCAAGATAAAGGAAAGACTCGCCACCACTTATCCCTCCCAGACCCTGCTCTTGAGTGAGATATATTGGGTATATTTGTTTATTTGTTTTATTTTTAAAGAATGCATTTTTTGTTCAATAGTTTTTTCTTATTACATCTTTTAAGCTACTTAAAAACATTTTTAATAAAATATATATTTTAAGAAGAACAAAAAACAAATGTGCCTACTTTTATGCGACATTGAAATAAAATTACAGTGAAAAAATTCAACTTTTTATATCAAAAGACGATTTAAAATTAAGTCTCAGTGAATTAGAAAAATCAAAATAAGTTTTAGAAAAATTTTCTGTTCTTAATTACGATATATGAAACAAATAGTTTTACAATTTTATTAACTTGCTTGACTTTTTTTAAATAATATTATTTTAAAATGAAATAAATTTAACTAATAGCATCATAGTGAGAAAAAAACACTTTGTTAAACACCTATTATGGTAAATAAATATTCTATATACACTATTTAAGGAAAAAACTCACTTTGTAATTATAGCAGTAGTTGATTTTATTTAAAGGAATTATTCTCAGAAATAAGGATAGATACATTTTAGAAGGAAAATTAAAGGAATGAATGCTTAAAAAAATGACACGTGTCACTAAACATATTATTTTATTAATAAGTATAGATTAGATTAGATAATCGTATGTTACACGAGTTAAAATAAAAAAAATTTATATAATAGATTACATATATGTATAATCTAATCTATATTATAAATTATAAATAATATATCAACAAAAGTATTATATATAACAAACATATTTATGGTACAAACAGCAGTATAATTTTTTTATTATTCATAAAAATACATAAACCTTTTTACATATCTTTTTAAAATATTCTAATTTTAATAATAGTTAGCTACAAATTAAAGTATACTTTAATAAAATTAAGTTTTATTAAAGTATTTTTAGTAGAATATTATTTATTTTTATTCAAAAATTATCTTGATTATTATAGTATTAAATGAGAGTTTTTAAGGAAACTTTTTTGAAATCTATACTTCTATCAAAATTCTAAATTTATTGCAGTGCAGACACATGAACAATCATAGGATCTGAATCAAAAGATTCAATAAACAAGAAAGCTAAGCCGGTAACATTTAAATAATAAATAACCGTGCTGATAAAAATTGGTTTGAATCCTTAAAACATAAAATGGATGTTATTTTTAGTCTTCTGTGCAAGAAAGTGTTAGAATACTTCATAGGTATATGAAGTTTGTGAAGAGTGTTGTGACTTAGGACATTTAGCTTGAAGTTGTGTAATATATATGGGAAGAAATGAAGAGATTAATCAAATGTAGAGAGAAAAGAATTAATGTGACATGAGTTTCAACATTTATCATCCAGACTTAAGAAATTATTTTAACTTCATTATGGGAACTCTACAAATAAAAGAATCTAGACTTTCGTGGATATATTCAACAAGGTGATAATGAACAATACTAGAATAGTAAGTAAAACTACAACCCGAGATAAAGAGGCCAATACAATCAATTTGTTACTAACATGATTATCAGAACAAGAACAAGACTAACAACAACAAAACCCTCAAAAGAACTACATTTACCAACAAAGTGAAGCACAATTTTAATAAAATCAATAAAGTGGGTCATTTGGCATTAATGAATAAAATGAAAACACTAATAGCATTCACAATTAATTCATTATTCTCATCCTTATAATTACATTAAAAATCACTATTTATTATCTCTTCTTTTTAATTAAATAATATTTTTTCATACTAATAATGTTATATTTTCTCTCTCATTCACTCACAAACATTTTCAAAAATAATAAAAAAATTATGGAGTTTGTACCTCGTTTCCCTAACTATGTGCCGTGTTTCCCTAGATATAATTCTCATAAATTTTCTACCTTTTTCACTCACAACTATTCATAACCACTCACGATCATCCCTTATCCCTTATAATATAGGGCACACACTCATATAAAAATAGAGAACGATCTCTGAATGTTTTTAGATGATGATAATTTTAGAGAATTTAGTCCAAAAGCAGGAGGTGCAAACGAAAATGATGAATGCATTGATTAGAAAATGAGTCAATTAGCTGAAGAGATAGTAGTAAGAGATCCAAGAAAGTTTCCAAGTGATACTACCATCAATCAGCATCACTAAGGTTCAAGCTTAAAACCGTCACAGAATGTACCGTCACAGACCGTTTAAAGTGAAATGGTGTAAAATGCCAAACCGTTGGTGTATGAAACAATGCCACCTACATTTAATACTCTATAAAATTGTGGGTTTTTTGATGGTGAGTTTCCTCCTCCACAACTAGTTGAAGGTAAAAAAAAGGGATGGTGAGAAAGTGGATGAAGTAGAGGAAATTCAAGAATTGGAAGAAAAGTGACATCTTAATCTAGGTCGGGTAATTTAAAATTAACATATCGCTTTTGGATTATGGAGCTTGCGTTAGCATCTTAATAGAAAATTTGTATAATTAATACAAATTTAGCTCTTTATAGACAACATTTTCCATAATTTCTGTTAGCCAATTTGAAAGTGTTTTTGTATTTTGTTTTTCTTTTTATTTTAATTCTTAACATATTATTTTTCTTGACCGCTTTAATGACAAGTGAATGTTTAATTTTGGGTAGATTTCTAAGCTACATTAGACACACACTTGATTATTTTGTGCAATAATTTTTTTGAGGGACTATGTAGAGGTGGGTATTTCGGGTTTTGGGGTGTACCTTAAACCTGGTACAAATTAGGTTCGGCCCAACCGGTTTTTTTTTTACTCGGGTTGGGACGAAACCGGGTATGAACCCGGGTCGGGTTCATATACTTGAAAACCCTACCAGCTATCCTTAGTAGGGTCAGGTCAGGTCTGAAACCGGGTCCAATATCGGGTTTAGATTTTTTTTCTTCTTTTCTTTTCTTGTGTGTGTGTGTCTAATACCAGGTTCAACCCGGGTTCAACTTGGCCGGATTCGGGTCGGGTTTGTTAAAAAACTCAAAATCAAAAACCAGTTCCAACCCTGCAGATTTAAATGGATCCAACCCGAGTACATCTCCCATTGGGTACTATCCATACCCGGTTCCGGGTCGGGTCCACCGGGTCGAGCCGAACCCGGTTTTTATGCCCACCTCTAAACATAGTCTACGTCAGAATAATCTATTACTTATTAATCCTCTATGTCGGTGGACATAGAGGATTTTTATTTTTATTTTTTATTTCTTTTTATATTATATATAGCCTTGAGACATGGAGGATTTTTAATTTATTATTTTTTTTGTATATTATATATAGCAAAATTGAGACATGGAAGGACATCTAGCTTGCTAGCTCTTTCACTATACATAAGACCCAGGTTCGAGTCTAACATTCACTTATAATTTACATGTTTTCTTAATTAACCTATATTAAAAAACGTTATTATATATTACTACGTGTTTTACTTTTAGGTGTAAATTTTGTTTGGAACGAGTTGGGTCAAATATTATAATTTTATTTCGTTAGTATAAATTCGGATTATTCTATGTTTTGATGTAATTTTTGTTAGAAAATGTGTTAAAACGAATGTAATCTATGCTTTATCATGTCGCTTATGTCTTCCCCGCACTTGCTTATTTTGATATACGTTTTGAGTTGTTCTACGTTTTAACGTAAATTACGTTTGAAATATAGTCGATTTAAATAAAATATGTTTTCATTCGATGGTACTAATTGGTATTACTCCATGTTTTACGTAAATTTAGTTCGGAAACAAATTGAGTCGATTGTATTTTATACTTGATCATGACAC
>BJCO01722219.1:0-10250 GCA_018326465.1 Flaveria floridana | reverse complement strand
ATACTTATTACACACGTGCAATTCTTTACATAGTCGTGGTTGTTTGAATATGTTAAGTATTATATGAGATATGACATACGTGTGCAATCATTAACTATTTTTAGCCTGGCGAACTCTTAGATCTTTGGGCCTGACAAGCCTATTTGGTGCTAAAGCCGAGGGATTGCCGGCTCCTAGGAGCCGTATGCTTGTGCACTAGGGAACCAAATACACTTAGCTAATCATGCTTATTCATATTGTTCAGTCGAGGTTTGATTGTAACTATGCATGTTCTATATACTTACTATCTTGGGACCATTGACTGGAATTGCCGCCTATAATCCTTTTTATATACTTATTGTATTTAAAATCATGAGAACTCACCAACTCGTTAGTTGACTTTATTTTCAACATGTTTCAGGTAATGTGCAAGCTTTGCGATGATTGAAGAAATGCTTAAACCTAGAAAGGGGACCTAGGCTTAATAAGGACAATTGGATTTCCTTTTTTGTTTGCTTTATTTTGAGACTTTGATGTATATGGTGTTTGAAACAATTGATTAATGGCCTTTTACATTATAATATAGCTTTATGTGGTTGTGAACAATCTTAACCCTCACACTTCGACGTTTCCGCCGTCAAGGTTGGGGTGTGACAGATGAAACATGCCTGAAACATGGCTATTTTGCATCCTACATCGGTTGGGAAGGAGAACTAAAGTCTCTTTATAAGGGGCTGGATACCTTCCCCAATGTGATGCGTTTTAAAACTGTGAGGCTGCGGCCAAAGCGGACAATATCACGTTGCGATTTCCCTGGGATGTTACAGTTGGTATCAGAGCCAGGGTTGGGCCGTTGTGCCAGCGAGGATGCTGGGCTCCCTTAGGGGGGGTGGATGAAACATGCCTGAAACATGGCTATTTTGCATCCCACATCGGTTGGGAAGGAGAACTAAAGTCTCTTTATAAGGGGCTGGATACCTTCCCTAATGTGACGCGTTTTAAAACCGTGAGGCTGCGGCCAAAGCGGACAATATCACGTTGCGATTTCCCTGGGATGTTACACACTCTACTGTCTATAAGATGTCTAAGGTATAGAACTTGTCAAGATAAGCTTCTCTTCATAGACCCCACTGAAGAAAGGATGAAGAGGAGATAGTGAATGATGAATCTAAGAAGAGTGAAGAAGATCATCCTACAAAGGGTCACTATTCTCCTTAGGAGAGGAAAGAACCAGGGATGACAAAATCTAAGAGGAAGAACTTGACCAGAGCAGCCAAAAGAAGAACAAATAAGGCTCAAAAGATCAAGGTCACTTTCAACTCCAAACAAAAACAAGTCTTTATCTCTGTAGGATTTGAAGTGGTAAAGGCTGAGGACTCAATTATGAGCTCTAGTACCAGGATTTCTAGTTCTTGTCCAACTCATCCCTTCAAAGAAAAGAAGACTGATCAACTATGTACCACTGCTACACAGCCTGAACCATCTAGCTCCAAGAGCAAGCCTCACCCTAGGAAGCTTGCTGCAACATCTGAGAAGATGAAGATGGAGATGTAAAGTGATCAAGGTCAGTCTTCTAGTCAAAGAAATACTCTCAAAAGGAAGCCAATTGATTGTATCATATGTAGTAGTACTTCTCATTTTACTAAAGATTGTATCTACAATCTCAAAAGTACTATCCACATGACTAAGAAGAAGACTTCTGAAAGAGAAAAGAAGAAGAAAGCTTCGGAAGGAAAATCCTTTCCTTTCGGAAGCTCCAAAGTGGTAATGAAGACAAGTGAAAACTTGCATTCGGAAGAAAATTTGGTCTCGGAAAAAAGGAATGCTTCCGAAGCACTAAAGCTTGTTGCAGTGAAAGCAAGATCTTCCGAAGGCATAGTCTTCAAAACTTCCGAAGTTGTCAAAACTTCTGAAGTTGTCAAAACTTTGGAAGTTGTCAAAACTTCGGAAGTTGTCAAAACTTCGGAAGTTGTCAAAACTTCGGAAATTGTTAAAACTTCCAAAATGTTGAAGGTCAAGTATTATCTTCCAAAGATGGGGTGGAAGATAAAGGAAGACTATATGACTAAAAGTTCTTCATTAGCAATAGCAGATGATCTTCAAAGTCTAAACATAGGATCAATTATTGTTGCATTGTCTTAAGTCCAATTTGACAAGCCCAAGACCAATGAGGCTTGGGTTTCCAAATATAACTAACTATCTCCTTTTTATGTAGGAACAACTAAAGACTAAGAAGAATGTATGGAATTACAGATAGTGGCTGTTCCAGACACATGACAGGGAATGGCTCTTTGCTTTAAAAATTTGAGAGAACTGATGGAGGGTCAGTTGCTTTTGGATGAGATGTAGGAGATTACATTACAGGAAGGGGTAGGGTCATAAATGGTAAGCTCAGCATTGAAAAGGTAAATTTTGTTAAGAAGCTTGGGTATAATTTGCTGAGTGTTTCCTAATTCTATGATCAGATACACAACAAGCTCTTCACTGAGCATGAGTGCATTGTTCTCAAGCCCGGGATGGTCATTTCTCAAGATCATATCCTGCTCAGAGCCCCCAGGAACGGGAACAAGTACAAGATGGATTTTCATGAAAATTCCCCTCAGGAGAAGTTTCTTGCTTTCTATCTAAAGTAAATAGTTATGAGTCTTTCTTTTGGCATAAAAATATGTGCCATGTAAACTTTAAACAGATGAAAAAATTAATAAAGAATGATTTGGTAATTGGAATGAAAAAGAAAGAGTTTACAAGTAACGATCACTATGTTGCATGCCTAAAAGGGAAGCAACACAAGGTGTCTCATAAGCCAAAGAAAAGGAACTCTATCACTATTCCCCTACACTTATTACACATGGATCTCTTTAGCCCCACTACTGTAATGAGTTAGGAAGGACATCATACTATTTAGTTATCACAAATGATTTCATAATAGTCACTTAGGTCTTCTTCCGTAGAACTAAGGATGAGACTCCTGAGATCTTGAAGAACTTTGTTCTGAAAATTGAAAATCAATGTGATCACAAGGTCAAGATCATATGATGTGATCAAAGAACTGAATTCAAAAACCAAATCCTTGACACATTTTCTGATGAAAAAGGTATGACAAGACAATATAGTGCTCCCAGGACTCTTCAGCAAAATGGTGTTGCTGAGAGGAGAAATAGAAAACTTATTGAAGCTGCAAGAACCATGTTTTCTGACTCTAAACTGCCCATCACCTTATAGGCAGAGACAGTCAACATTGGTTGCTATGTGCAAAATAGAATTTGAGTAGCTAAGACTCATGGTAGGACTCCTTATGAGTTATGGCACAAAAGGAGAGCTTTCATTGGTTTCCTCAGATCATTTAGATGTCCTTGCACCATCTTGAATACCAAAAATCAAGTAGCCAAATTTGCTAAGAAATCAGATGATGGACACTTTATTGGATACTCTTTCCAAGCTAAGACTTATAGAGTATACAATCTTAGAACTAGAGTAGTTGAAGAATCAGCCAATGTGACCTTTAATGAGTACACTCCTAGTGTGAAAGGTACTGGTCCTGATTGGCTATATGATCTTGATTTAGTTACCAACTGTTATAACAAATTTTGTGAGAATGTTTTAGGATCTACAGGTAACTTATCAACAGGAGATCTTGCCCCATGCTTTGAGTTGAGAAGACCAAGCAAAAATACTACTTCGCTCCAGTGGTAACTAACCCTGCAAATGGAGTTCCTATCAGCACAACCATGACAAATCCAGCTGATACATCTGAGGTGCCTAGTAATTCCAGCTTAAAGGCACAAAACTCAAATGAATGAGCTTCAAATGTAGGAGGATATTATGGTGGTGGTGACAATGATCAAGAATTTCTTGATGTTGATAACCACTCCATGGAAGACAACATCAATGATGTCACACACTCATTGGATTAAGCTTCTCTTGATAAGTGTGCTAATGTGGTGGGTGGCACTTCACTGCCAGATCTAAACTTTACAAATTTAGATCTGTCTAATCAACTTGCTACGATCCCTTAACTCAGGATCCACAAGTCACACCCTACCATAAATATTATTAGAGATGTTGACACAAGGGTGAGAAGAAGAGGACAAACCTATGACAAAAATGTTTGTCTATACTCTTGTTTCTTATCCCAGATAGAGCCAAAGAAGGTTGATGAGCCTGAGGATGGAAGTTGGATTGAAGCAATCCAGGAAGAGCTGCTTCAATTCAAAAGACGGGATAGAGGACTTGTCATCAAGAACAAGGGTAGACTAGTTGTTCAATGGTACACACAAGAAGACGGGATAGACGACACATATGTTTTTGCTCCAGTGGCAAGACTTGAAGCTGTTAGGATATTCCTTGCTTTTGCTGCATCCAAGGATTTCAAGGTCTACTAACTTGATGTCAAGTGTGTATTTCTATATGGGGTGATAGATGAGGAGGTGTATGTCAAAGAACCACCTGGCTTTGCAGACCCAGATCATCCTGGATTATGTCAGCAAGCTTGATAAAGCTCTTTGCAGACCCAGATCATACTAACTGAAGCTCAAGCTAAGCTAGTAATAGCTGAGGCTCAAGCACAGAAGCATGCCATTGAGGAGCATAACTTCAAAACTATCCTTGCATCATCCTCCCACTCAATGGATTGTTACCAAAACAAGAAAGTGTTGGGAACCAATGAAATCGCTCCACTATGTTTATTTGTGTCTGTAAGACAATCAATGTATGGTACTGAAGAGCAAGAGGTTCCATCTGCTGACCCTCAGCCTTCTGAGTTGAAGGATGATTCAACCACTGCTAAGAAGGTTAAGGTAGAAAATCTGACCCACTCTGTTAAAACTCAAACGCTGCCCACCAAAGAAAGAAAAAGAAGAGCAAAGGCAGCAAGAAGAACTGCTAAGAAAGTGGTAGAGTCAAAGTTGAAGATAGACCCCAAGCAAAAGGGTGTTTTCATCTCAGCAGTATTCTAGGTAGTGGGAAATCTTGACTATGAGAAGTTGAGTAGTACCAGCTCACTTCCTCAGAAAAAGGATCTAAAGCTGAAGGGGAAGGATGTGAATCTGTGAAGTGCAAGAAACAACAACCATCTATCCTAATAAAAAGAAGGTTGAATGTATATTTTGTGGCTTGCAAAATCATATGGTCAAAGATTGTTACTACAATCCTGCAAGAACTCACTATGCATGTCATACCAAGAAGGAACGAGCCTAGAAGGACTTCACATTTAGACCATTCCAAGTGGCCCAAGTGAAAATGAAAGGCAAATTTGTCTCTAAAGCCAAGCTACTCTCGAAAGATAACTCTTCCAAAGGGAAAACAGCTTCGGAAGATAATTTGAAAATTTATAAGTCTTCTTCCGTAGCAAAAATGTCCTCGGAAGCAAGTTCTCCCGAAGGCAAAGGAGCTTTAGGAAGCAAAACAAAGAAACAAAAACCTTTCCTTGAGATCTTCTGAGAAGAAGACTCCTTCGGAAGAAAAGGTGGTTATGGCTTCTTCTGAGTACAAAGAAGCCTCAGAAGCAAATCTGGCTGCTCAAGCCTGCTCTAGCTCATCAAAATTAATCAACCACAGGATGGAGTGGAAGATCAAACATGATGTTGCAGCCCAATCCTCTTCTTCAAACAATGAAGCTGGACCATCATGCATTCATTTTGGTTCAATTACTTCCGAAATGGAACAGCCTAAGGCCAATAAGGCTTGGGTTTCCAACAAAAACTAATTCTTTCATCTTATGTGCAGGGACATCCACATGACAAAAATGGCAATCTTTGGATTGTGGACAGTGGATGCTCAAGGCACATGATTGGAAACAAGGCTCTCCTATAATAATTTAAGTAATTTGATGGAGGCCCTGTGTAGTTTGGAGGTGAAGCCGGAGGATACATATCATGTAGAGGTTATGTATCCAATGGTAAGATAAAATTTGATAAAGTTAACTTTGTCAAACATCATGAACACAATTTACTTGGTGTTTCTCAATTCTATGATCAAAAGCATCAGATGCTTTTCACAAAACATGAGTGCGTCATTCTGAAACCTGGGATGTCAATTCCTTAGGAATTGGTGCTTCTTAGATCTCCCAGGAGAGGGAATATGTATAAGCTGGATATGAATAATGCTTCTCCTTTGGGTGAAGTACCATGCTTTCTTTCCAAAGCAAATGGTGATGAGTCCACTCTATGGCATAAGAGAATGTGCCATGTCAACTTCGAGAGCATAAACAAGTTGGTCAAGAATGACTTGGTACATGGTGTGCCAAAGAAGGAATATTTGTAGGGATAACTGTGTTGCTTGTCTGAAAGGAAAGCAACATAAAGTACCTCATAAATCCAAATAAATGAATTCTATCACCACTCCATTATACTTGTTACATATGGATCTCTTTGGTCCTACAAGTATAATGAGCTTTGGAAGGAAATCATACTGCCCTGTGATTATTGATGACTTCACTAGATATACATGGGTTTTCTTTTTAAGAACTAAGGATGAAACTGCTAAAATTCTAAAATCTTTTATTCTTAAAATTGAGAACCAAATAGATCATATGGTAAAAGTATTAAGAAGTGACCAAGGGACTGAATTCAAGAATCAAGTTCTTGACTCATTCTATTATTCTAAGGGGATCAACAAACAATACAGTGCTCCTAGAACTCCTTAACAGAATGGTGTTACTGAGAGGAGAAATAGGACACTTATTGAGGCTGCAAGGACTATGTTGGCCGATTCAAAGCTGCCTCTAACATCCTGGGTAGAGGCAGCCAGCATTGCATGCTATGTGCAGAATAGAGTTCTTATAGTTAAGCCCCTTGGTAAAACCCCTTATGAACTATGGAACAAGAGACCACCATTTATTGGTTTTCTTAGGTCCTTTAGTAGCAGGTGTACCATACTTAACATAAAGGACAATTTAGCAAAATTTGCTGAAAAGTCAAATGATGCTATCTTTGTTGGATACTCTTCAAGCTCCAAAGCTTATTGAGTATACAACATTAAGAATCAACAATTTAAGGAGTCATCCAATATTGTTGTTAATGAGCACACACCTTGTGTTAAGGGGAATGGCCCTAAATATATCTTCAACTTAGAATTGTTTCCTAACTATTCTAAACCTTCTTGTGAGACTGTTTCAGCTGGAACAGGAGGACAAATAGATTCCTATGCAAATCAAATGTATGAGTTGCCAAGACCTCTTCCAAGATCTCCAAGAAGACATGAAGATCAAGCTCCCATAGCTGGTAATCCAGAGAGTGTCAGCATATCTAGAACCAATGGAGCATCAACAACTTGTCATGCACATGAGCCCTAATCTTCACCAATAGACAAATTCAGAAATCAACACCAAGCTGATGAAGACAGTGACTTGGAGGAACAGGAAACTGTTGATCCTGCTTCACAGCATCTCATGACTGATACTGTAACACGTTCATTGAATCAGTCCCCATTGAATGAATGTGAGACAACAGCTGTTGGTGATGTTTACAATCCTAAGCAAAACATCTCTAACCTGGATCTATCTCTACAACTAGATGTTATTCCTAGGCTCAGGATCCATGACATCCATCCAGCTGAGAACATCATTGGGAATGTCACAGAGGGATTAAAAACAAGGAGTCAAACCCATCAAGGGAATCTGTGCTTGTATTCATGTTTCCTCTCCCAAATTGAGCCCAAGAAAGTGGAAGAAGCCTTAAGGACAACAATTGGATTGAAGCAATGCAAAAGGAGTTGTTTCAATTCAAGAGGCAAAAGGTATGGAACTTATGTCGTTTACCAAAAGGTCAAGTCCCTATAGGTACTAAATAGGTGTTCAGGAACAAGAAGGATGACAGTGGTTTAATCATCAAGAAGAAGGCCAAACTTGTTATTCAAGGATACACACAAGAAGAAGGAATTGACTACACAGATGTTTTTCATCTGCTGCAAGACTTGAGGCTGTTAGGATTTTTCTCGCTTTTGTAGCATCCAAGAACTTCACTGTCTACCAACTTGATGTGAAATGTGCATTCCTATATAGGGATATAGATAGGGAAGTCTATGTGTGCCAGTCACCTGGATTTAAGGATCCATACCATCCCAACTATATGTGCAAACTAGACAAGGCACTCTATGGCCTACATCAAGCACCTAGGCTGTGGTATAAGACTTTATCTCAATTTCCAGTCAAGAATGGATATACCAGAGGCACCACAGACAAGAAATTGTTCATAAAGAAATCTAGTAAGGATATATTGCTCGTACAAGTCTATATGGATGATATCATTTATGGTTCCTCAAATGACCAAATGTTTAAAGACTTTGAGAGCACCATGATGAAGAAGTTTGAATGAGTTCAATGGGTAAGATGGACTTCTTCCTTGGAATTCAAGTGAAGCAAATGAATGAAAGGATTTTCATCAGTCAATCTAAGTATGTCAAAGACATCTTAGAAAGATTTGAGATGAAAGACTGTAAGCCAGCCATGACACCTATAGCCAGAAACCACAATCTATGTCCTGACTCTGAGGGGGAGGATACTAATCAACATCAGTATAGGGTACTTATTAGGTCTCTAATGTACTTGACTGCAACTAGGCCTGATATCATGTTTGCAACCTGCATTTGTGCAAGATATCAAGCTGCTCCAAAGGTGTCTCATCTGGTTGCTGTCAAAAGAATCCTTAGATACCTCAAAGGAGCTCCCAAACTAGGACTCTGGTATCCCAAGAATAAGGATTTCAACCTCTATGGTCACACTGACAGTGACTATGGATGCTGCAACATCAACAAGAAATCAACATCAGGAGGATGTCAATTTCTTGGTGGAAGGATTATTTTATGGCAGTGCAAGAAGCAATCTTGTGTGTCTACATCAACTGCTGAAGCTGAATACATTATGGCTGCTAGTTGTTGTGCTCAACTGCTGTGGATTCAAAACTAGATGATAGATTATAGCTTCAACTTCATGGAGACTCCTATTCACATACACAATAAGAGTGCCATTTCAATCATAGAGAATCCAGTAAAGCACTCAAAGACCAAGCATATTGACATCAGGTATCATTTCATTGGAGATATTCATGAGAAGAGTCTCATAAAACATGTTAAGGTTGATACAAATGAACAATATGCTGACTTATTCACAAAGGCATTTGATGAAAAGAGATTTAAATATTTAATTACAGCTATTGGGATGATCAACCTTGATTAAATCTCTTTTGAAAACCTTTTTTAAATATGCCATGGCTTTTTTGTCTGTTGCTTACAATCTAAGCTCTGTTACAAAAGTATTCTTCACAAAATTTTCTAAGTATAAATTCTTCCGAAGAGAAATTTAGCTGCGGAAGAGTTTGTCTCAGTCTTCTGTAGATAAATTCCTCTAAGTGTTTCCTCTTCCACATAAATTTTTGACTTTGGAAGACTTTTGATCAAGTATAAACATTTTCTTCCGAAGCCTTTTAACTTATGTTCTCGGAAGCACTCTTACTCTCAGAAGCAAATGTGTCTCATGACATCATTTGCCTTTGGAAGAAAAGATTTGCTTCGGAAGAAACACTTTGAGGGATTCACAAGTGTTTTTCCTCAGAAGCAATTTAACCCACGGAAGAGAATTTACTATAATGAATATATTTTCGGGCCCCACTCTGTAAAAAGTGAAATTTTGTCAGCAAAAAGAAATGATGTCGGATTATTTAAATGGATTTATCTTGCCGCCTAAATCTTATCACAAACCTAAACTGTCTTTTCACATCTTTTCACTCTATCCGATAAGATTTTTTCTTTTTTACTCCATTTATACACAATCTCCGACTATCCCACTTTTCTTACCGTTACAAAATACCCACGTTCCAGAGAAAACCTCCCAAAATCCACATTATACATCATCTTCTTCATCTACTCCTCACTCACCTAAATTTCTGAAACAATTGCCCTTAATCCCCAACATAATCAGGTCGCGCTCCTTGATTCCACCAAGGATATCGACTATGCCCTAATCATCCAATTTCTAAATCAGTCAACATACTTCATTGTGACGCCCTAAACCCGGCAGGGCACCGGAGGCACATCACCTAGTTGGATTAACATTCTAAATACAAATCAGAGCCTTTGTCATACAGCGGAAGACTAAACATAATTACATGTCAACCCAACTTTATAAAAACATTTTTACATATAATAGTATTTGTTTATACATATCCTTTTTACATTATTAACAGGTCCTACACCCTATGCCAGCAGCTACTCCGGGATAGCATCCTTATTCAGCTCATACTTGCTTTCCTCTATTATTAGAGGATCCTTCCTTACCT
>BJCO01722218.1:0-17948 GCA_018326465.1 Flaveria floridana | reverse complement strand
GTTGCTCAACAATTGTCTTTGAGCTTTTCACTTTGGCTAAATTAATTTGAGTTGCTGCATGTGCCAATTTTTCTTGTTCAAGAGTTTTTGTCATCTCTTCAAGTTGTTTCTTTACAAGTTCAAGTTCTTTTAAAGTTTTGTTCCAAGAAGCTTGAAGAGATATGATTTTATCATCAGAAATTTTATGATCAATTTTCAACTTATTGTGCTTTGACTCTTCTTGTTTAAGTTTATCACATATTTTGAACGAGTATGTTCTGTAGTGATCTACTTGTTCAAAACATGCTTTGGTGCACACTTTCTCCCTTACTTCCACTGGAATTTCTTGGTAAGAATTCAAAGACTCAGTGTCAGATGATCAGTTTACAACCTTTGGTTGTTCAGACTATGCCATGAGAGTAACTTCTTCAGAATTTTCCTTTGGGTCAGCTTTGTCACTCCAATCATAGTCTACCTCAGTGTCTGATTCACCTTCTGTCTTTGGATCCTTGTCTTTAGACCAGTCTTCATCATTTATCTCAGCAATTACTGCTAGACCAGAAGTAAGATCAGCTGTAAACTGTTCTACATAAGCAATCCAGTCATAACCATCCTTGATGCTTACAACTAATGCTTTCTTTGGTTCTTCAATGGTCTTCTCTTCTTTGAGCTCTGGCATTGGCAGGCTTTGATAAGGCTTCTGAAATGTCTTACGAGCCTGTTGATGATATTTCTGACTGTTAGAACTACTTTGGCTATTTCCTCCTTGTGTTCTTGGAGCTTTGTACTCTCTAGAATAGTGGCCATAGCTGTTACAGTTAAAACACCTTGACTTTGACTTATCAAATCCAATAGTTATTTGCACTTGGTTTATAGTTTCCATTGGCATAAGAGTGTTTTTGAGTCCTGTAAGCTATCATAACCATCTGCCAGTTAAGATCCATCTCTTCTACATCGTCAGGATCCATCTCAAACAAATCCTGCAAAATTAAATCAGCTAGAGTTAAATGACTGCCTTGATATGCTTGAAAACTTGCCATAAATGCTATAAAGGAAGATTGGACTCTTCATCTTGTAAAAGGATGTTTATAACATCTTTAACTTTGCTAGGATTAGCAGAGCTAGAAGATGGAGTCTCAGTTTGAGATTTAGGCATTTGAGGTTTTGGAGGAGACTGTGGTTGTGGTTGAGTTGAGTAGACAAGTGTACTGGTGAAGAATCCTGCTCCAACAAACAAATCACCCTCATCTTCAGGAGTTGATTCATCCTTGACAAGAAAAGCATTCTCTACAGTATTTTCTGGAAAAGCAACATACTTGTATTGAGATGTTGATGCATTTCTGTCATTATTTCTTGAGCTCTCATCAATTTCCACTGACTTAATCTTAGCAATGAGGAGATCAAGATCAACTGGAAACTTTTCAGTATGCTTTAACAAAGTCACAGTTTGTTTCCAAGATGATGGAAGTGCATTCAAAAGTCTATTGTTTAGGTCTTTAAGATCATTCTTAATCCCTAGAGTTGATATTTCTGTTATAAGTTGCACATATCTATTTATCATCTGATTTATGGTCTCTCCTGAGATATGCGCAAATAGTTCAAGTTGCCTTTTCAATTTATGTCTTTTAAGATCTTGAATTTCTTTTCCTCCTTCACAAATAACTTTCAAGGCTTTGTACATAGTGTACCCAGTTTGGTAGTTCTCAAGCCTTGTTAGTACTTCCAAAAGATAACCCTTTACACATGAGTGAATAGGCTTTAATATCATTTTTCACCTTTTTCAGATCATCCCCATGTAATCATCTTCTGGATAAGGTTCTTGTGAATATTTTGTATACACAAAACCTCTATCAGGACCATTAGAGGTGACAGGAATGTAAGGTCCTTTTTCTATTGATTTCCATAGATTAGTATCTATAGAATTGAAATGGTGTTTCAGCCTGAGTGAGCAGTTCTTGAAGTCAGCTCTGTTCTTCAACTTTGGTACTCAATTCTCAGAATCTTCAGACTTAACCATGTTTAAGTTTTGAATATAAGAAAATATACTATTTTGTTGTTTTTAGATTTAAAATGAAACGAAGAAAAGAAAATATTTTTATATTTTAAATTTTGAAAAAGATTCTAAGTGTTGAAAGAAAAGTCTGATTCTGATGCGCCTGAATAGTATTGAAGCGCCCACTTTGACTTTGAAACGCCTAAGGGAATGCCTTAAGTGTATTTCTGAAACTCCCAAACTAGAAATGCCTGAACAGTTCTAAAACGCCCACACAGTTGTGAAGCGCCTGCACAGTTCCAAAACATCCAAACAGTTCCAAAGCGCCTGGGACTTTGTTTCTGAAAAACGTCCAAATAGTGCTAAAACGCTCACAAACAGTGTTAAAAGGCCCAATCTGAAATGCCTACACAGTGCTAAAGCATCTGAACAGTGTTCATGCGCTTAAACAATTAGGAATTTTCAGATGATTTCAACAGATCAAATTCCTAATTCATCCTCTTCGTAACAACCTGATCTTAAGAAATTTTTCAAAAACTTGATTAATTGATCTCAAAATCTTCAATCAAGTGTAGAAAGCGAATATCAATCATTTAACATCATTTTGCTTCAATTAACAACAAAAATTCAGAATTTTACTCGAACAACGAATAACAGTTCGCACTCAATTCTGATAAAAATTCAGATCTGAAGGTGTCAAATCACTCAATTGTGATTCAATTCATGTTTCAGATGATGAAACATAACTGAAATCATCAATTAATTGAACAATTGCTATCAAAACACAGATTCAAGTGATTCATAGGCGCTCAAAAGTCATTTCAAGCTCCAAATCACTGAACCGAAGGCTCTGATACCATTTGATAGGTTCAAATGGATCGATTCTATGTTATGATTAAGCAATTAACACTTATTTGAACAAAGTAATCAACAATTGCAAAAATTCATAGCAGTTTCTATTGATAGGTGCAAGGATTACAATGTATAATTAAGAGAGTTCAAACTTCTCTCTCTACACAATACATATAATCCTATTTATACTAATCAAAGAAACTAAAGGACCATATATTTACACATAAGTCCCTATACTATTGAAAAAATTAAAATACAAAGAAAATTAAAGACAACATGTTAATCCTTCAGAAGTACTAACATACTTAATAAAAATAATTAATTGCAGGATCGATATTGTTCTCTCAACACTTAGCGTTTCTCACAAACTGTTAAGTATCACTCATTTGATGAATGCAGAATCAAGAACTCAGTTGATAATAATATAATAAGTAAAGAACACAAGAAATGGTTTTCAAGATACTTGTATATATTATCTCTCAACTAAGTATTACAAGACTCATGCAAAAGCACGGATACTAAGTTACAATGAGTGACTATATATACTACCATCTACAGGTTGTTATACGTAGATAACATGCTGGGACGTACTTCTAAATAAATACTACATTGCTACAGGTGGGGTATCTTAGATAAAGTATTATCTAAGATAAGGTAGTCATGACAGGTCCATGACTTACCTTTTGGTCACCAACTAAAGGCGACAACTATACCAATAAAGGAATGGCGAACAGTGGACAAAAGTAAGGTCAACCACATTAATATGGAAAGCATCTTGCAGTGAGTCAGAGTAGGCAACAAGTGTCAGTCGGACCATGCTTTGTCCACTGGTTCATACTGTGATTCTACTAAAGTTAAATGGCTTCGGAAGAATAAGTTCTTCCGAACCATTTATACTTCGGAAGACTCAGCTTCTTCCGAGGCTTTGTCTTCGGAAGACTTTGTCTTCAATCTTCTAAGTGTCTACTTTGGAAGGAGATCTTCTAAGTCTCAGAAGACTGAGTTCATTCTTTGGAAGCTCTTCGGAAGATCACCATGTAAGCTTCGAAAGTTGCAGCATTGCCTTCGGAAGACTTCTCTTAGTTGTATAGATTTCTTTTAAGTGTTGTTTTGGTTGCACCAGCCTCAATAGCTCCAACAAACTCCCCCTAGTCTGATGCTACCAAAAATACACTTCCTTCTTCAACTTTCAACTCCTCTTCAGTTCTTGCCTTTTGTTTAATTTAGCAAGAAGAAGGCTGTCGATATGTCTTCTGATGTGAGCAGCTATGATGGAGTTAGAGGGATTGGTGAGTGGTCTCTCTGCTAACTCAACAATATCAAATCTGCTTAAGTGTAGCAGAGATGAGGCATTTAACCTGTTTACCTCTCCATTCTCCCTCTCGAAGTTGTGAGAAGTTTCATCAAACCTCCACTGAACAATTTTCTTTCTAGGAATGAGCGGCAAGTTTGGCAGTCTATCCCCATTCCTAGTGTCCAGTAGGGTCACCAATCTTCTTCTTAGCCTTTTCTTTTCTTCATTTAATGAGTAAGAGCTTAAGGCTAGAAGATTGAGTGATTGGTGTAGAGTCTCTCGGGGTAGATCTAGGAAGGCATTTCTTGTAAGGGAGCTTGTGGATCCTTCAATGTATTTTAAATAATGAATCCTTCCTCATAAGAGATGCTACTCACATTTGAGCAGTTGTTGAGTCTCCTTTTGATTTCCCCAATCTCTTTTAAGGTCAGAGTTTTGGATGGTTCAGAGGATGGTTTGGGAATTGATTAGGTTTTGGGTTGTGTTTTAGGTTATAGAATGTGTAGTGGTGGTGGTTGTTTAGAGGTAGAGGAAGATGGCAAGGGTAAGGTGGATGGTATGGGTTTAGGGGTGGATGGTTCAGTGATGGGTTCGGTTTTGATTAGGAAAAAGAAAGTTATAGGTTCAGTGATGGGTTTGGTTGTTGTGGGTTATAGTTTGGATGCTGGTTTGGGTTCCATCCTCTGTATCTGCTAAGATACGTCCTTCCTTCTTGTTAAGTGAATGTTAGCTTTGATATCACTGACATATCGCTGGAGGGTCTTCTCTGACATTGGCCCAACTTGCCTGCCAGTGAAGCCATATGCCCTGAGAAAAGCCTTCATCTAGGCTTTATCTCCCACTTTCTTGGCAGCTGCAAGCTTGGCCTCCTCCTCTTTCTTCTTTCTTTCCCTTGCTTTCTCCCTTGCAGCTTTCTTTCTTTCCTTATTGATTTGATCATGTTCTCTATTGGCAAGAAGTAGGATCATCTCATTCTTATGAGGACTCTGCTCCTCTTGAGAATAACCTCTTGAGCATAAGAAGGCTATCCTCTCCATCCTCTTTTTTAGTTTAGCCTCTTCCATCATCTTCTTTGCCTTCTCCTCTTTAGCCAACCTTGCTGCATTAGCTTTTTCTCTTTGCAGCAAGGTTGCTTCTTCCAACTTTACAAGCTCATCAAGTGGGAGTAGTAGCATTTCTTCATTTGCCATGCCAATCTTTTCTTTTCATTTATATACTCTTGAGCTGTTGCTGCTGCTTTACTGCTTGCAGCCAACAACTTCTCGGCAGGGAGTCTACCTTTCCTTCTTAATTTGTTTAACCTCTTATCCTCAAGAAGTTCTTCATCAGTCATCTTCCTTTTGCCTTTGTAATCATGAGAAGATGCTTCCTTTGGAGATTCTGGCTTTGAGGTTTGAGGTTGAGAAGACTAAGGTTGATGTTAAGAAGATTGGGGTTGATCTTGTGGTACTTGTTGCTAGATAAAAGTTGTAAGAAAGTCCTCACTATTTACCTCAGAAGCTAGATCAAGAGTAGTCTCTATGAGAATCAGTTCATCAGACAAAGATGACAATCCAGCAATCACTTCTGCAGCTTGAATTTCTGCTTTGGAGAGATTGATGTTGCACCATCTATCCCTACTAAGGCAGTTGCTGGGCCATCGGTCCCTATTTGTCCTTCAAAATGAATTTCAACTTCCATAGTGACCTTAGATTGACCAACTTCCACGTGAGTGGTAGGTGGTGCACTGAGCCTTTGAAGCTCTTCTGCTCCAAAGTAGGTTATGGCAATATCAGGGGATGGTTGTTCAAGTGAGGAGCTCATTAGAAACTATGTAAAAAATTTGTGAAGGTTGATGAGCATCCTTGGGTCCACTTGAAAAGTTAAAGTAGGTGGCTGAGGGAAAACAGTAGTAGTTTGCTTTTGTGGAGGGTAAAGGGAGGATAAAGTTGTAAGAACCAGAGATTGAGGTTCCTCAAGAATTTGAGGTTCCTTAAGAATTTGAGGTTCCTCAAGAATTTAAGGTTCCTCAAGAGCTTGTTTCTGTACATTCTCCCCCTTTTTAGTAGCATCATCTTGAGAAGTAGATGAGCTATAGGAAGAACTTAAAGAAACCTGAGTTGGTACATGCCTGACAGACTTCTCAATCTGTGTCTCAGCTAGTTTTGCCTTGAGATTTTTAATCTCAAGTTGCTGAGTGGCAGACCTGTTTTCTAAGATCCTAACCTTGAATTCAAGGTTTGAGACCTTAGAAAGCAGGTACTCAATGGTGAGTTTCAGTCTTCCTTCATCTTTATATGAAGAATCACGAGGAGATGAGACATCATACCTAGTATGTACATCCATATCACCAGTAGTGGTTTCTTGGCACCCTAGATTCCTTTGCTCAATGATATCTCTTTCAGAAATGTCAATGGGAAAATTTTTCGTAGACTCAGTCTTATTGATGTTACCACTATCTTGAGAGCTCAATGAGAGACTCTTAGTAGTGGTAGCTAAAACCTACATGAGTCCCCTGTACACCGATGGGACTTACCTCAGTTATTGGTTGCTGATGTGGGTCAGAGAGTAGAGGTTTCGTTTGGCTTTGTCGATCTAAAGAGAGGTGTGGTAGATCAACTTCATAGCTTTGAGGAAACATGAAATCCTCATCAGTTTGGGTTAAAAGGTCAGTGACGGATATGGTGGGTATACCTAATGACCCGGGACCTTGGTCAGCATCTAATGGCACTGAGCCATTGATGTGGCTGTCCCTTTTTGGCTGCTCTGGAGAGTATTGTGACTCATCTTGAGGGCTTGAGGTTTGGGTTACGGGCTTATCAAGTTGAGACTAAGGAGACTCAACACTGATATTGAGGTCAATAGGAGGGGAAAGTTCAACCTCTGGCTGAGTGGGAGCCCTATGTTCCACTCTAGCCTTTTTAGGTTGAACAGGGGGAGCTTGTTCTTGATTTCTTCTTTGAGAGTTTGGAATAGGTCTGGGCAACTCAAACAGTTGATCATCATCAGAGTCACTTTGAGTTCTTATTCCAGCTGAAACATTCTCACAAGATTGTTTAGAATAGTTGGGAAATAATTCTAAGTTAAAAATATGGTTAGGTCCAATTCCCTTAACACAAGGAGTGTGCTCATTTACAACTATATTGGATGACTCCTCAAATTGTTGATTCTTAATGATGTATACTCTATAAGCTTTGGAGCTTGAATAGTATCCATCAAAGATAGCATCATCCGACTTTTCAGCAAATTTTGCTAAATTGTCCTTTGTGTTAAGTATGGTGCATCTGCTGCAAAAGGACCTTAGAAAGCCAACAAATGGTGGCCTCTTGTTCCATAACTCATAAGGGATTTTTCCATGGGGCTCAACAATGAGAACCCTGTTCTGCACATAGCATGCAGTGCTGACTGCCTCTGCCCAGAAAATTAGAGGTAGTTTGAATCAGCTAACATGGTTCTTGCAGCCTCAATAAGTGTCCTGTTTCTCCTCTCAGCAACACGATTGTGTTGAGGAGTTCTTGGAGCACTATATTGTCTGGTAATCACTTTTGAGTTACAGAATGAGTCAAGAACTTAATTCTTAAACTCAGTCCCTTGGTCACTTCTGATTGTCTTTACCTTATGATCAATTTGGTTTTCTGTCTTAAGAATAAAAGATTTTAAAGTTTCAGTAGTTTCATCCTTAGTTCTTAAGAAGAATACCCATGTAAATCTAGTAAAATCATCAACTATCACAAGGCAATATGATTTCCTTCCAATGCTCATTATACTTGTAGGACCAAACAGATCCATGTGCAATAAGTGTAATGGAGTAGTGATAGAGTTAACTTCTTTGGATTTGTGGGATGCCCTATGTTGCTTTCCTTTCACCCAAGCAACACAGTTGTCTTTAAAGAAAAACTCCTTTTTACGCATACCATGTACCAAGTTATTCTTAGCCAATTTATTCAGTGTCTTAAAATTAACATGTCACATTCTTTTATGCCAAAGAGTTGACTCATCACTATTAGCTTTGGAAAGAAAGCATGACACTTCACCCAATGGGGAAGCATTATTCATATCCAGCTTGTACATATCCCCTTTCCTGGGAGATCTAAGAAGCACCAATTCTTTAGGAATTGTCATCCCAGGTTTGAGGATAATTCACCCGTGTTCTGTGAAAAGCATTTGATGCTTTTGATCACAGAACTGAGAAACACTCAAGAGATTATGTTCAAGCTGTTTGACAAAGTGTACTTTGTCAACTGTTAACTTACCGTCGACACATTACCTCTACCAGAAATGTATCCTCTGGCTTCACCTCCAAACTGAACGGAACCTCTATCAAAATTTTGAAATTGTTGAAGAAGAGATCTGTACCCTATCATGTGCCTGGAGCATACACTATCCACAGTCCAAATGTTTCCATTTTTATCATATGGATGTCCCTGCACAAAGGTCAAACAGTTAGTTTTTATTAGAAACCCAAGCCTTCTTCGTCTTGGGTTCTTCCAATAATGATAGCATAATGGAACCAAAGTGTAAGCATTAGGGTTCAATAATGGTTTGGGAAGAGGAGGTTTGGGCTGTAACATCTTCTCTTATCTTCCATTCCATCCTTTGGTTGATAATTGAAGATGAGCTTGATGAAGCTTGGGCAGCAGAGCATTCTTCTAAAGCTTCTTTTCTTTCGGAAGAGGCTTTCATATCCTTCTCTTCAGAAGTAGTCTTTTTCTCGGAAGGTTTGAAGGGAGCTTTCTTACTCTTCGGAACTTTCTTTGGTTTGTCTTCCGAAGCTATTTTCCTTTCGTAAGACGATGTTTCTTCCGAGAGCAACTTGGCTTCGGAAGCTTGCTTTCCTTTCTTTAACATTTGAACCATGTTGTCTGGTCCAAATGTGAGACCTTCTTTGACTACTCCTTTCTTAAACCTGTTTGCATAGTATGTGCTTCCAGGATTGTAGAAACAATCTTTGGCCATGTGATTATGCAAGCCACACATTATGCACTCAGTGTTGATTTTTGTGGGATATGCAGGCTATTGTTTATTATTTTTCTTGTTCTTATCAACAGCTTTCCTTTCTACATCAGATCCTTTAATTGGATAGGAGTACTGGTACTACACCCCTGTCCTGAATCTGAGCTTCCAGCTACTTGGAATCAGCTGAAATGAAAACACCCTTTTGCCTAGGGTCAAATTTCATTTTGGACTCAACCACCTTCTTGGCAGTTATTTTGGCTGCTTGAATCTTGTTCTTTCTTTGTTGGTGGTCAGATATTTGTCTTCAGCTGAGGGGATAAGGTTTTCTACCTTGTCCATCTCTGTGGTGGTGGTGGTAACCATTGTTACATAATTCTTCTTCTCAACGAATGGTAGGTCAACAATTGGAATCTCGTGCTCATCAGTATCACATCTTGGCTGCCTAATAGACACATAAGAGTGTGGTAGAGCAGTTTCATTGGTTCCCAATCCACTCTTGTTTTGATAACGTTCCTTTTAGTGAGAGGATGAAAGAATGTTGTTGAAGTTATGCTTCTAGATAGCATACTTCTTTGCTTCAGCCTCAGCTATTACTTGCCAGGCTGAAGCCTTAGTCAACTTTGAAACTAAGTCTTTTATTTAAGCCCTGTAGTTAGAGTGCTCATATTTTAAAGTAGATGTAGTGTTTTCTAACTCTTTAATTTTTAGTTTGTAGTCAAATTCTGCTCCTTTAAAATCAGCTTTTAGTATGTTCAAAGACTCAATATCAGACTTAAGTTTTAAGTTGTAGTCCTGTTACAACTTAACCTTAGCTACACAGTCAGGAGTACAGAGTTGTTCACATACCTTGGTATCATCTGTGCCGGCCATGAGAGCTTGAGCAGGAGTAACATCTTGCACCATAAAGCTCTAATAAACTTCTCGAGCAACAGCTGCAGTTTTCTCTGTTGACTTGGTTGTAGTTTGTGTGGTAGCATGATGTTGGGAGGCTTGAGCTGCTCCAGGATCGGATATTGGAGCCTTGCATTCCCTTGTAAAGTGACCTAGTTGATTACAGTTATAACACTTAGCCTTTGACTTGTCAAACCCAAATTTGATGTTTGTTGGGTTCTGAGGGAATTGCCTTCCAGTTCTCTTGTAGAACTTCTTTGATCTGTAGGTAAGGAGAGCCATTTGTTGAATGATGTCCATGTATTCAATATCATCTGGGCTGAAACACTCCAGATCATCAAAACAGAACTGGAGATCACCAGAGTGTTCCTTTCCTGAGACAAAAGCACACTTATCCTGAAAAGGACCTTGTTGAGCTTGTTGACACCTAGGTGTCTCAGGGAAAGTGATGTAAGGCCCAGATGAGCATGATGGCTGTTGGTTGTAAGTCAGTTACATCTGGGGCTGGGGAGTTCTGCACCCTTAGCAACATGTAGAACATTGCTGACAGGAGGTGTTGAGCTACCAGTCATCCGCCTCTTGTTTAGATTCACCATCTCCATACGGTATCCATCAAGGATTCCATACAGTTCGGTCATGGTGAGTGTTAAAAGGTTTTCAGATCTCCTGATAGAAACACAATAGAAAGCCCATTCATAAGGAAGAGCACTCATGGATTTCCTTACTATGTCTCCCTTTTCAAGAGTTACACCCATGGACTGCAGACATGCTATCAGATCCATGTATCTGAAGTATTGCTGACTCAAGTTTTCACCATTAATGTAGGTGAAGTTCTCAAACTGTTGCTTCAGAGCATCCTTCTTGGATTCTTTGGATTCTGAGGAGCAAGAGTAAACCAACTTCAAAGCATCAAAGAGTTCTTTGGCTGTAGTGCAATGCTCAAAGCCCGCCATAATGGAGTTTGGTATGTCATTGAGCAAGACAGTCATAGCTTTGCTTTCAATGTCCATCTTCTTATAGTCTTCATTAGAGTAATCTTCTACTTCTTTTTCAATCATGGCACCATCTCCAGTTATTGAGGCCACTTTTGGTATGTATGCTCCATGAGTAACGGAATTCCACATACGAGAGTCTTGATACTTGATGAATCCTTTAATGCGTTGACACCAGCGCCTGAAGTTATCAGGGGTGATAATGGGAGCTTTGGTCATGGTTCCCATTTCTGGTTCAACAGACTTCTGGTTAAGGGCCATTTTGGTTGAGTGAGTGAGTTTGAAGAAACAAAGTGATTTGGGATGGTTAGACCTCACAATCAAGAGCTGATGCTTTGATACCAATTGCAGGAATGATATTGTTATCTCAACACTTAGTGTTTCTCACAAACTGTTAAGTATCACTCGTTTGATGAATGCAGAATCAAGAACTCAGTTGATAATAATATAATAAGTAAAGAACACAAGAAATGGTTTTCAAGATACTAAGTATTACAAGACTCATGCAGAAGCATGGATACTAAGTTACAATAAGCTACTATATATACTACTATCTACAGCTTGTTATACATAGATAACATGTTGGAACTTATTTTTAAACAAATACCATATTGCTATAGGGGGGGTATCTTAGATAAAGTATTATCTAAGATAAGGTAGTCATGACAGGTCCATGACATACCTTTTGGTCACCAACTAAAGGTGGCAGCTGTACCAATAAAGGAATGGTGAACAGTGGACAAAAGTAAGGTCAACCACATTAATGTGGAAAACATCTTACAGTGAGTCTGAGTAGGGAACAAGTGTCAGTCGGACCATGCTTTGTCCACTGGTTCATACTGTGATTCTTCCGAAGTTAAAATGGCTTCGGAAGAATAAGCTCTTCCAAACGATTTATGCTTCAGAAGACTCAGCTTCTTCTGAGGCTTTGTCTTCGGAAGACTTTGTCTTCAATCTTCTAAGTGTCTACTTCGGAAGGAGATCTTCTATGTCTCGGAAGACTGAGTTCATTCTTCGGAAGATCACCATGTAAGCTTCGGAAGTTGCAGCATTGCCTTCGGAAGACTTCTCTTAGTTGTACAGATTTCTTCTAGGTGTTGCTTTGGTTGCACCAGCCTTAATAGATCCAACATTAAAGAATACAAGAAGGTTAATTTCATGTTGCATTTTTTATCTACTACTTTATGAAAATAATTGCAGGATTGGTGCTGGTCTCACAACATATGTTTATCTCACAAACTCACTTAGTATCACTCGTATGACGAAGCAGAATCACTAACTAAGTTGATAATAATATAATAAGTTAATGAACACAAGAATGGTTTTCAAGATACTTGTATGTATTACTTCTTAACTCAGTATTACCAGACTCTTACAAGCATAGTTTGATGAGTTACAATGAGAAACTATATACACTACTATCTACAGCCGGATATACTTGGATAACCAGCTGGAATCTACAATTAGACAAATACTACATTGCTATAAGTAAAGCATCTATAATAAAATCTTATCCTAGGATTGGGTAGTCATGACAGGTCCATGACTAACCTTTTGTCACCAACTGACAACTTTAGTAATTGATAAAGGTGAACAGGGGATTAAAAACTACATGGGGATAGGAAAACACCATGCAATATATCAGAGGTTGTAGCAGATTTCAGACAACCCATACTTACGTCAACTGGTTCATAGTTGGTCCTTCCGAAGGTAAATGTTTTCGAAAGAATAAGTTCTTCCAAGGCCATTTATACTTTGGAAGAATCAACTTTTTCCGGGTCTTCTGCAAGTATTCATGACTTTGTTCTTCGGAACATTTAGCCTTGGATCTTCTAAGTGTGAATACTTCGGAAAGAGAACTAGTTAGTATTCAAAAGACTTAGTTCTACCTTCAGAAGTTATTCATGTACTTCAGAAGGAATACAGCTTAGTCTTGGAATACTTAGTTTTCCTTCGGTAGTTCTTCATACTTAATCTTCGGAAGATCTTCAACTTGTCTTCTGTAGAGCAGCTTTGTCTTTGGAAGACTTCTTCAAATGTACATCAAAATACTATAAGTGTTGGTTTTGGTTGCACCAGCCTCATGTGATCCAACAAACTCCCCCTAGGCTGTTGCTACCAAAACTTCACTTCCTTCTACTCCTCAATGTCCTTAGCACCAGGGAGAGCAAATATTTGTTTGTCTCTTTGTTCTTTCCTGATGAAGTGGTGAGGAGCTTGTACAGGTCATTCGTAGATAGTAGATCAAGTCTATTGCTCTGAGTGACATGTACTCTTTGTTGTGTCCCTCTGAAGAGAGTTAATTGATGGGAATTGTAGTCATATTCCCATCTAACTATAGGATCCAAAGTTGGTCCTTCAACCATCTGTAGGAATGTTTTTCCTTTTATTGTTGTACCTTCTTCCTCATCCTTTGATCTCCTTTTCAACTCTTTTTCAGTCTTGGCTTTCTTTATAAGGTCAGCCAGATAAAGACTGCTCAGATGATTTCTGATGTGAGCAACAACCTAAGAGTTGGAAGGATTGGAGAATGGTTTCTCTGCTAACTCAGCAATGTCAAATCTGCTGGAGTGTAGCAGAGATGAAGTATCAACCCTATTTACTTCACCATTCTCCCTTTCCACAGCAAAGTATAAGAAGGTTCATCAAACCTCCACTGGACAATTTGCCTTCTAGGATTGAGGGGCTTAGTTGAAAGCTTGTCCCCCATCCTAGTGTCCACCAGAGTTACCACTCTCCTTATTAACTTCTTCTCTTCTTCCTTCAGTGTGTCTGAATTAGTTACGAGAAGTTGGAGAGCTTAGTCTAGTGTTCCTCTAATAGATCAAGGAATGCATCTCTTGTGAGGGAACAAGAAGAGCCATCAATGTTTTAGCTTAATTGACTCCTCCTCACAAGAGATGTTACTCAATGTTATGCAGTTGAGCTTCCTCTTCATCTCCTTGAATTTTGCTAAGGTCAGGGGCTTAGAATGTTTAGAAGATGGTTTGGGTAGTGATTGGGTTCTGGGTTGTATTTTGGGTTTAAGGATATGTGGTGGTGGTGGTTGTTGGAAGCAGTGGGTAAGGTTGTAGGTAAAGCTGATGGTATGGGTTTAGGGGTGTAAGGCTCAGTGGTTGGCTCGGTTTTTATGGGGAAGGGAAAAGGTGTAGGCATAGGCTTTGTAGGTTGTGGTTTGGGTGTTGGTTTAGTTGTTGGTTTGGGTGCCATCCTCTGAACACTTCTTTATATGAACCTCCAGCCTTCTTCCTAAGCGAATATCAGCCTTGATGTCACTGACATGTCGTTGTAGGGTCTTCTCAGACATAGGACCCACTTGCCTACCGGTGAAACCACAGGCTTTGATATAACCTTTCATCCATTCCTTATTTCCCACCTTCTTTGCAGTAGCAAGTTGCCTCTTCCTCCTCCTCCTTCTTCTTATCCCTCAACTTCTCCTTGGCAGTCCTCTTCCTCTCCTTGTTCATTTGATCTTGTTGTTTGAAGAAAAGAAACAAGATCGTATCATTATCATAAGGTGTCAGCTCCTCCTGAGAATAACCTTTAGAACAAAGAAAGGCTATCTTCTCCCTATCTATTGCCTCGTCCTTTTTTTCTCTTCTCCTCCTCTATAGCCACCCTTACTGCTTCTTCCTTTTCCTTTTACAGTAAGGTTGCCTTCTCTAACTTCACAAGGTCATCAAGCGGGAGTAGAACTATTTCTTCATTGTCTACTCCAAGAATGATGAGCCTATCTTTCACCTCCACTCTCTTCTTATTGTTGATACTTTCTTGAGCGGCTGTTGTTGTTTTGTAGCTTGCAGCCAACAGCTTCCTAGTATCAACACTTCCTTTCTTCTTAAGCTTTTCCAACCTTTCCTCCTCTAAAAGCTCCTCAGCAATGGGCTTTGTCTTCCCCTTAGGATCAGAGGAAGATTTAGCTTTTGGAGACTCGGGCTTAGAGGATTCGAGTTGGGGAGTGTGGGGTTGAACTTATGGTGTTTGAGATAGAGGGGTTGTAAAGAAGTCCTCACTGTTTACCTCAGAGGCTAGATCAAGAATAGCCTTGTGATGAACAGATCATCGGACAAGAAAGATAGTTCAATGGTTTCTTCCGTAGCTTGAATTTCTGCTTAGGAAGAAACTTTAACTGCACTACCTCTCCCTTCTAATTCGGGTGCTAGGCCATGAGTCTGTATTTCCCCTTAGAAGTTAATCTCAGGTTCAATAGAGACCTTAGGTTGACCAACTTCCCCTTCAGAGGTAGGTGGTGCACTCAGCCTTTGAAGCTCTTCAGCTCCAAAGTAGGTAACAACTACATCAGGGGAGGGTTGTTCAAGGGAGGAGCTTATTAGAAATTTGGTTAAAATATGTTAAGGTCAATAAGCATCCTTAGGTCCACATGAATAGTAATGGGAGCTGGTTGAGGAGCTGGTCGTAGGGTGTTGTTATGCATGGTAAAAAGAAGATATGGCATCAAAGGAAGTTGTGACGGCAAGGCTGGGTTCCTTATTTCTTTGTTTCTGTACATTCTCCCCTTTTTGGTAGCATCATCTTAAGAAGTAGATGAGCTAGAGGAAGAACCTAAATCTAATGCCCAAAAATTTTAAGGAAATAAAGAGCAGGAAAAGTTCTCGCACGAAAGAGATGAAGCAGGCAAAGTTCTCGTGCTAAAAGAACTTGCGCGAGAAGTATGCGAAAAGTATGACTGGGTATAAATAGCTGCGAACACCCATGCCTGACCCATACTCACGTGAAAAGTACTACTGCTAGAGAGAGGGAACGACTGTTTAGAGAGAGAAAGTGCAGGATCGAGGTGTTTAAAGAATATAACTCATGTAGTAACTTGTGTTATGTACTAAGAAGCGATTATTGATGTCTGTAACACACGATTATGTAGTTTTTGCTCGGTGATGGCTTCAGGAAGGTTGTGTTTGAGCTAACACTTCACGAGGTGAGTTTCTAGTCCCCTTTTCAAACCATTTTTATGTTTTGGGGCTATTATGCATACTAAAGTACTCGTGTTATGCTTGTATGATGTTGTTTATGAGGTTAAGATGTTAGAATAACCTTAGACATGATAAGTTATGACTAGGGGGAAACACCGTAGTTTTCGCGTGTGAAATTTAGTGTACGGTATGGAATTTGAATCTATGAAGTTCTCGCACGACAAGTATGTATTCATGTGGGATGTTAGTTTTCACGTGACAAGTTAGTTTTCGCGCGAGATATTAGTTTTCGCGCGAGATGTTAGTTTTCGCGCGACATGTTAATTCTCGCGCGACATGGTAGTTCTCCCACCATATGGTAGTTTTCGTGCGATATGTACGTTTTGGTGCGACTAAGATAATTTGATGTGTAGGATTTGAATGTAGTAATGAACTCACGCGAAAGACAATTCTCACGTGAGAAGTTGATATAAGTGACTAAGTTTTCGCATGAACTGCTCAAGTATGTGTTTCTATTATTTTTCACGTTAAACGGTTTTCAAAACATTATACTTTATGATATGGCCTTACGAGGCATGATATATTACGTACGAAAAGTATTATGTAATGAAAGTGAAAGATAACGAATATGAAAAGTGGAACATAAAGGATGAACGAAAAGTCTTGCAAGTAAAATGAAAGGAGGTTCACAACTGTGTGTTGTTAGCTCAATTGTATGGGGCCTAGCTAGCCTATGAATACAGGGGTCTCATCCATGAGTTTGACCAAAAGTACGAAATAGGGTCCTTGTCGCTTACCTTTCGTACCCAATGTTTGGGGTCTGTTTATGTACTTTGGCCCAATACCAGCTCTCGAGCATGAGATGGGGCATAGCATATGACAGGATCTAGATAGAAGTGAAAGATAAAGATAAAAGTACAAAATGTGCGATAAAGTACAAAACGAACAATGATGAAAGAGAATAATGATTATTATCTAGTTGTATGTGTGATGTATGATCACGTATCAAAGTAAAGGAAACATTTTTAATGAACATAAAGTATTTTATTAGAAAACTAGAACTCACTCAGCGTCGTTGATTTTTTGTATGCATAATAGTTGGTAGATGATTGTTGATGCTGAGGAGGTACAGGCATTGATGCATAAGTACTGGGAATGATTCAAGACTGGCGTCCATCTTTTTGAGAAAGTTATCGTGTTAATAGAATTTTGAAGTTTAAACAAAATGATGTGATAATTTGACACGATTTTTTTTATTAATGAAAAGTTATATTTTCGCTGCAAAATGATATGTTTTAAATGTTTTATGCTATGAATGACTAACCGTAAGCGTCTTGGGATCAGGGCCTTACAAGTTGGTATCAGAGCCAAAGTTTAAAAGAATTGGGTAAATTATTTTCAATAACCTAAAAACATACACTGAGAATAGGATGAAAAGGAAAGGGTTGCCAGTCCTAGTAGCTACATGTCGGCATGTATATGTTTAATGTAAACGTTTTATGTAAGGTAATGAAAAAGGAATTTTGTGTGCGTGTTATGTCGTTTATGTGCTTTTAGTAGATTTGGATTGTAGTCAGATAGGAAATGATTGGGGAATGAAGAGTAAAGTAAGTGGCTACTTGATGAAACCAAGAATATGAGAGTATAACAACTCTTAGTCTAGCATCTTGAATAAGAACTTTGAAAGAACAAGATTCAAGATAAACTAGTTGGTTTCCCCAAGGATCTTTGAATATCTCTCAGTGATCAACAAACAATAATCATGGTGCAGAAACCCATGATTAATGTGTATGATTTCAGTGAACAATGTGTGTGTTTGTGTGTGATTGAATGCAAGAACAAGAATAGATGAATAATATGCTTGTTTGATTGATTTTCATTCAAAAGCTTACAAAGGATTAGGGTAGAGTGCTATTTATAACCTATACATAAAAACTATGTACAATTACTAACTACACTTATGTAAATGAAAATTACATAAAAATAATCCTAAGTGTCTAAGTCATCCACTGTGGGAATAAGCCATCTGCTGTGGAAAAGTCTTCATCCGCTGTGAGAACAGTCTTCATTCGCTGTGGGACTTA
>BJCO01722217.1:0-14050 GCA_018326465.1 Flaveria floridana | reverse complement strand
ACGTACCATGTTTATGAAAAACATTTTCTTATTCGTGTGCTATTATTTAATTGAGTTTTATGATTCTCATAACATAAATAAACTATACAATAGAAGCCACACAAGAATTGTAAAATATCGTTGATGTCGTCGCCGCATTGCGCGGGTTCCTTACTAGTATGTATATATATATATATATATATATATATATATATATATATGTCGGATGGTTCTAATACAAACCTAATGCTATCTAAAAACATGAAAACAGAACTAGTGCATTAATTAAATAAAATAAAGGCTATGATTGATTACAAATCATCGCTTTTTAATCAAAGTCACATTTAATGGGAATAAAAGCATTTTAGAAAATATTGCTAGTATTAATTACGATATAACTGCAACTTTTTTAAACAGGGAAATACGCAAAATTTTGTTTTTTAATTATATTTATCTCACTAACCTTTTAAGACTAAAAAATAGATGTATATTTTTAATATTTTAAAAATATATATATATATATATATATATACTACAAAATTAAACATTTATTAGTCTTTTATAATTGTATATTACTATATTTTATTTTTTTAAACGACGTCTATTAAATAAGTTCATAAAAATATGCTATACACTTGTGCTATTAAAAATAACATAATGCTATTATTCTGTAGTTTTACATACTAAAAATTACTTAGTGTTATTGTAACCTACACGGTATTATGATTAAAAAAGTTTAATAATGTGCTACTTTAAAGAACATACAAAACTAGCTTTGATCAATAACAAAAATACAATATAATATACAATTTTAACCTTTTTTATTAGACAATCATACCAATAAAAACAACACCAAAAATATTAACCGACTATAAAAGAGCTAAGAATAAAGAAAAAGTGCGACAATTTGTGTCATTAATGTGCTATTATATATTCAGTAGAGTGCTACTATCATGTTTTTGAAAATTATTAAGCAGAGAAACTAGCACTACATAAATGGAAAAAAAACATTTCATAATGGCAACATAACACTTGTTAAAAATAAACATAACATATATTCACTACCAAAAACAGTAGTTAATAAAAAAACACTAGCACTTAATAAAATTACCACATCATAAACAGCAAAACATCACTTTATAATGCCAAAAACAATGAATAAAAATTGCGATGTTCTATTTTCTACATATGTTGTGTCACTCTATACATATGTTTTGCTATTTTGGCCGGATGTAATGTGTTATTATGCGAAAAAACTTAAATATATCATATAGTTACGTTTTGGCCTAGATATTTGATATTATTTCTTATATAAATATGTATTAAAAGTATTTATGTTTCAACTTCAATCCAATATATTATAAATAGTTATATGATTTGAGTAATCAACATTTAATGAGTAAAATTATAAATGGTTACATGATATTATGAAATTACATATATAACCTAATTTTGTATATGACAATAAAGGTCATAATGAGTAATTAATGCTTATGACACGTGATATAATTATGTTACTTCCTATAAAATTAGACTATAAAATGTCTGTATTCTGATCCTCCTATATATATACTAGGTTTGAACTTGTGTGACGGTAACACCCGGAAAATTTGTCTAGGATAAAAGAAAAGAAATAAGAAGAAATGAAATAAAAGTATCTAGAGAGAACAAAAAAGGGAACAAAGGGGAAGGGGTAAGGTGTAAAAGGTACAAAAGTTAAATATTATAATAATATTTAAGATATGGCCGCCCATATCATCCTATCCCATCTGCTTTTCGAAAAAAAAAGAAGAAGAGAAAGAAGAAACCAAAGTTTCTCTCGGTTGTTCAAGAAGAGGCTGAAATCTTCAAAGGTAAGTAAGTTTTAGCATAATTGGGTTCGGTTTTAAGGATTTTTGATCATGTAACCGAAATATACATGTTCTTATGTGTTTAAATGCATTCGTTATGTGTCCTTGGACATGTATAGGTGTTAGAAGCTTTTGAAAAGTTTGAGTTTAAAGAGGTTAAGCTTGGAAGCAGCTTAGGTGAGTTTCTAGACCCCATATTTCAAATGTTTTAAAGATTTTCAGGGCTGAAAATACATGCAAAACTATTTTTATGATTTTGTTGTATATAACCATATGTATGTGTGTATGACTTTAGATGTTTTATGGTTGTTCATACTTGGATGTTGTTTAGAATGGTTATATTAAGCTTAGAACAGGTTGAATTGGTATTTGGGACTGAAAAAAATACATTAAAAATGTATAAGTTGGTGTTCATGCACCTAAACAGGGCCCATGCGCCTAACTTTTTGCCTTAAGAAAATTATAAGTATGGTCATGCAACCAAATAGGGCCCATGCGCCTGAAAAATAGGCTTAAAATCCTAAGTAAATGTTAATGCGCCCAAACACTAGCCCATACGCCTAGAAATGCCTTAGATATTTCTAAGTGTAGGTTGAGGTGCCCAAATAGTGCTCATGCACCTGAATAGTTCATGCGCCCAAAATTAGTGTAAAATCAGTTAAGTGTGAGGTCATGCGCCCGCATAGTGTGAATGTGCCTGAGCAGTGCTAATGCGCCCAAATAGTTCCCATGCGCCAAACACTTAGAAAATTTTCTGAAATTTTAAGGAAAAAAATAAAATTTTAGGGTTTGACCCTAATTTGACTTATGGATTGTTGGAGCTATTCTAAGCATGAATATGTGAAGGTTTATGCATAGAACGTGAATGATGGTATGATGAATGTATAATATGCATATATGTATGATGTGTTATCTTTTAATAATTTACAAACGTATATTTTATATTACAATATGCGTTAAGTATTATGTTATTATTTTACATAGTATCACGAATGTATGATTGAACGTATGGTAGAACGTAACGAAGTGAAAGATAATAAAGATGAAAAATGAATCGTAATGAAAGAAAGAAAAGGCGTGCAAGTAGATTTAAAGGAGGATCACAACTCTTTGTGAGTTGTTAGCCCAACTGTGTGTTTTATAACATGCGATTTTAACCCGTGAGGGTTCACACATAGAGGGATCAGTCTTGGTGACTGAACCCATTATACGAAACAGGATCCTTGTCATTCGACCCCAGGATTTGTGCCAAGATATGATACGGCTTTGTGCCAGTTAGAAACGGGGCTTTATGCCTAAAATGGTGGCTTCGGGCCACGGGCTTAATGCGAATTAGTAATGGAGTTTTGTGCTCGGACTGGTGGTTTCGGACCACGATGGGGGAAAAGCCTGATAGGATCTAGAATCAGTACGAAACGAGCGAAGTAATAAAGTATGAATGATAAAGTACGAAACAAGCGGTAACGAATGAAATGATAAAATATGAAACGAACGAATACATGCGATAACGAATGAACATGTATGAAAGTAAAGAAAGTCTTTATATGAAAAGTGTATTTTATGTATGAAATGTGTAAGGTATTTTTATATACTAAAACTAGAACTCACTCAACAACGCTGACTTTTATGCATTTTCAGTTGGCAGGTAATGGTTGTTGAGGGTGGCACGCGGGGAGGCTACTTGGCAAGGCAAGATTGACATCCATTCACACGTGTTATTATTGTTGTTTTGTAATGCAATCAATTAAAGTGTTCTTTTGTAGTTTAAACAATGTTGTATTGCATAACAACAGTAATTATAAATAAAATGAATAGTTTTTGTTAATAACTTCCGCTGCATTGTTTTAAGAATTGTATTATATTATGTATATTTAATGCTATGAATGACCAACTATGAGGTGCCCGGAACAGGGCCTTACAAGTTGGTATCAGAGCTAAAGTATAAGTGAATTGGGTAAAATATTTTCAAAAACCTAATCTTAAACTGAGAATGGGACTAAAGGAAAGGGATGTCAGCCCGAGTAGCTACGTGCCATCAGGTATTTATTTTCTTGAAGTTAATTGAAGTTACATGCGTGTGATGTTTGATTATGTGCTTATAGTAGATTTAGATACTGATGTAGTCAGGATAGGAAATGCTTGGGGCGTGAAGAATAAAGTAAGTGGCTAATCATAACTGGCCACTGTAATTAGGGACTTACTATACTTAACATAAACTGAGCTATTCCTTGAATGACCGTGTTAGTGTTTGAATCTTATAATGATTAGAGAATGGATGGAGGTAGATTATCTAAGCCCTCTAGGGGTGGAGTATAGGGAGGATGTGGTGCTAAACCGTGTGTCACTAGGAACCAGGCTAATACTACTGAGAGGGCGCGTGAAGAGCTCGAGATGAATCGCCAGGAAGGTGGTGATGAGAGTGGGAATCTAAGGGCCTCGGTAAAAGAGGGAGTAGTAGAGGAGGTGCACCAAGTCATGCAGATGATTATGACGTCTATAGTGACAAAAGTGATTAAAGCTGTAAGGGAGGACAAGAAGAAAAAGAGAAGAACGACCACAAGAAGAGAAGAGAGGGAAAGATCAGAGACCAAGACGATTCTCTCAAGTGAGGAAGAGGAGGAGGAAGCGATGCAGGAAACTATAGGGCATTTCAAATTTGCAAGCCCCTGACTTTCGATGGGAATGGTAGTGCTGCTACTGCTCACCGATGGATGAGAGAGATGGAGGCGGTGCTCAATATCATTGAGTGCCAAGAGGACCAGAAGGTAAAGTTTGCTACCTACTCATTTGTAGACTCAGCCTTATGTTGGTAGGACAATATTGTCCAGGCTGAGGGTAGCAGGGCCATTAGCAGGATGAGGTGGTTGGATTTGAAGAAGCTGGTATTCGAGGAGTTCTATCCTCACAGGGAATTAGACACGATTGAGATGGAGTTCCTGCAGCTGGAGGCGGGAACCATGACAGACCAGCTGTATACTACCAATTTTAGCGAGATGGCGAGGCTAGTACCGGATGAAGTGATGCTGGTATCGAAGAAGATCAAGAAGTACATTCAAGGATTTCCAGCCGATGTTCGTAGGCACTTGATTACTGCCCGGCCAAGCACTTTCAGGTCGGTAATGGATTTGGCTGGGAGGTTGTATGATGAGAGAGAAGTGACAGTGGTTGAGGTGAAGAAAGCAGGAGGTGGTGATAGAAACTAGAACGGGAAGAGTTTTGGACGTGGCGGTTTCACTCCAAACAACAAGAGGACGAAGGTGGATGACCGTAGAGTGGGGTCATCAAGTTCGGGAGTAAAGAAGTGTGGTAAATGTGGAAGAGAGCACGTTGGTGAGTGCAAGTGGGGAATGAATATGTGTTTCAAGTGTGGGAATCCCGGTCATGTGGCGAAGGTGTGTGGACTTATACGGTGTTATAACTGCGGAGAGGAAGGCCATGTAAGCAGGGACTGCAAGAAGCCACGGGCCAAGAGTTCTAGAATGAAGAAGAAGCCAGAGGAAGGAGGCCAGAGGGCGAGTCGTAGAGCCTTCATGATGATACGGGAGAAGGCCAGAGAGGATCCCGATGTCATGTCAGGTATGTTTCTAGTAAACCAAACTTGTGCCTTTGTGTTATTTGATTTTGGTGCCAGTAGGAGTTTTATTTCTACTGCATTCTGTGCTAAGTTGCCTGTTAGTAGTAGAAGTATTGGCAAACCTTTTGATGTAGAAACTGCTATTGGTAAGTCCACTAGAATTACTGATATGATAGAGAGCTATGCCATAGAATTAGAAGGTCATAGGTTTTCTGCTAAACTATATGTGATGCCCCTAGGCGGATTTGATGTAGTACTAGGGATGAATTGGTTAGCAACCTATGAGGCAAACATCGTGTGTCGTAAGAAGATGATTTGATTAATTGCGCCCGATGGAAGTTCGGTAACAGTCTATGGTGATCGCGTCACTACGGTTCCAAAGGTGATTTCGATGGTGGTGGTAGAAAGGTGCATGAGATGTGGATGTAGTGCCTATCTGGCCTACGTGAAAGATGTGGATGTGTCAGTACCACAACTGTCCGATGTGCCAGAGGTATGTGACTTTCCGGATGTGTTCCCAGAAGACTTTCCAGGTGTGCCATTGGACCGTGAGATCGAGTTTTAGATTGATTTGATACCCGACGCTCAACCCGTTGCCAAAGCACCGTATCATTTAGCTCCTACCGAGATGAAGGAACTAATGGATCAACTGCAGGAGTTGATGGATAAAGGGTTTATCTGACCGAGCATCTCTCCTTGGGGTGCTCCGGTATTGTTTGTGAAGAAGAAGGACGGTAGTATGCGAATGTGCATTGACTAACGAGAGCTGAATAAGCTAACAGTGAAGAATCGGTATCCGCTACCAAGGATTGATGACCTGTTTGACTAGCTCCAAGGTGCTAGTTAGTTCTCGAGGATATATCTTCGATCTGGATACCATCAATTAAAGGTGAAAGAGCAAGATATCCCTAAGACAACTTTTCGTACGCGCTATGGACACTGCGAATTTCTCGTTATGTCTTTTGGTTTAACTAATGCACCAGCTGCCTTTGTGGATTTGATGAACCGAGTGTGTCAGCCGCTGTTAGATAAATCAATGATTGTGTTTATTGATGATATCCTGATTTATTCGAAGAAGTAGGAAGAGCATGGTAGTCACATTCGGGAAGTATTGGAGACACTTAGAAGAGAGAAGTTATATGCTAAATTATCTGAGTGTGCTTTCTGGTTGCATGAAATTCAATTTCTGGGTCATGTGGTGAATGCCGAAGGGATTGTGGTGGACCCGGCAAAGGTTGAGGCAGTGATGTGATGGACATCTCCAAATACGCCATCTGAGATCCGTAGTTTCTTGGGTTTGGCAGGTTATTACAGGTTGTTCATCCAGGACTTTTCCAAGATAGTCTCACCTTTGACTAAGTTGACTCGCAAGGATGTGAAGTTTGTATGTGGTCGAGAACAGGAGTGTGCTTTCGAGGAGTTGAAGACGAGATTGACTCAAGCTCCTGTCCTGATATTGCCTGAAGGGAGTGAAGACTTAGTGGTGTACTCGGATGCATCTTATTCCGGCCTATGTTGCGTGTTAATGCAACGGGGAAGGGTAATAGCCTACGCATCCCAACAGTTGAAGACCCACGAAGTTAATTATCCTACCCACGATTCGGAGTTAGCGGCTGTGGTCTTCGCGTTGAAGATTTGGAGGCACTACCTGTACGGGACGAAGTGCACAATCTTCACGGATCATAAGAGCTTGAAGTACTTCTTCGGGTAGAAGGATCTCAACATGAGGTAGAGGAGATGGTTACAGCTTATCAAGGATTATGATTGTGAGATCCATTACCATCCGCGTAAGGCCAACGCCATGGCCGATACCCTTAGCCGAAAGGAGAGACCCGAGCCGATTCAGGTGAAAGCTTATCAGTTGGTTATGACCGCTGATGTGATGACCCAAGTGGAAGACTTTAAAGAAGAGGCGTTGAAAGAAGATCGTCTTAATTTCGAGCGAATGAAGGGTTTAGTTGCAGAATTGGGTGAAAACACTCTCGGTGTTAAAACCCGAAATGGACGGATATGGATCCCTCGTTATGAAGATCTGTGAGGGCGAATTATGGATGAAGCTCATAAAATTCGATACTCGATTCATCCCGGTGCCACAAAGATGTATCAAGATATGAAGAAAGATTATTGGTAGCCGGGTACGAAGCGTGACGTAGTAGAGTACGTGAGCAAGTGCCTCACTTGTTTGCAAGTGAAGGCAGAACATTAGAAGCCATACGGGAAGATCCAACCGTTGGATATACCCGAGTGAAAGTGGGAGCACATCACCATGGATTTTATTACTAAGCTACCTCATACGGCGAGGAGGTGCGACATATGGGTGATTGTTGATCGATTGATGAAGAGTGCTCACTTCCTACCAATCCGCGAGACGTATTCTTCCGGAAGATTGGCGGATCTGTTCATTAAAGAGATTGTAGCTTGTCATGGTGTGCCGGTGTCTATCGTGTTGGATGGTGACACCCGACTCAAATCGAAGTTTTGAAAGAGATTCCATGATGCGATGGGGATTAGGCTACACATTAGCACGACTTATCATCCTCAGACGGATGGACAGTCTGAGAGAACGATCCAGTTGCTCAAGGATTTGCTCCGGGCATGCGTGATCGATTTTGGAGGAAGTTGAGATGATTACTTACTGTTAGCAGAATTCTCGTATAATAACAGCTATCATGCCAGTATTGGTATGCAACCTTACGAGATGCTATATGGTAGGAGGTGTAGAACACCCGTATGTTGGGTTGATATTGGACAGAAAGAGTTGGGAAGCCTTGAAGTGATCGAGGCTACAACTGAAAAGCTAGAAAGGATCAAGGCCTTCATGAAGGCAACAAAGGATAGGCAAAAGTCATATGCCAACAAGAGGCGTAGACCGATCGAATTCAAGGTGGGCGATCGAGTTATGTTGAAGGTCTCATATTAGAAAGGAATCATTCGGTTCCAAAAGATAGGCAAGCTAAGCCCGAGGTACGTGGGGCCTTTCCGAATCATCACACGAGTAGGAGAGGTGACCTATCGGTTAGAATTGCCAGATGAGTTAGGTTGAATCCATCCGACATTCCATGTATCTCATCTGAGAAAGTGCTTAGCCGATGAAGATATGCCCAATTATATGGAGCAGCCAGTGGCAATCATTGATCGGAAGGAGAAGAGATTGAGGAATAAAGTGGTTCCACTGGTGCGAGTACAGTGGAAGCATAGGAAGGGTTTCGAGTCACGTGGGAGACTGAAGAAGAGATGAGATAGCATTATCCACAGTTATTCGAAGAGTGACAAGTTTCGGGGACGAAACCTGTTTAAGGGGTGTGGACTTGTAATACTTGGAAAATTTTGTCTTGGATAAAAGAAAAGAAATAAGAAGAAAGGAAGTAAAAGTATGTACAAAGAGAAGAAAAGGGAACAAAGAGGAAGGGGGTAAGGTGTAAAAAGTACAAAAGTTAAATATTATAATAATATTTAAGATATGGCCACCCATATTATCCTATCCCATCTGCTTTTCAACAAAAAAAAGAAGAAGAGAAAGAGGCTGAAATCTTCAAAGGTAAGTAAGTTTTAGTATAATTGGGTTCGGTTTTAAGGATTTTGACCATATAACCAAAATATACATGTTCTTATGTGTTTAAATGCATTCGGTTATGTGTCCTTGGACATGTATAGGTGTTAGAAGCATTCGAAAAGCTCGAGTTCAAAGAGGTTAAGCTTGGAAGCAGCTTAGGTGAGTTTCTAGACCCCATATTTTATATGTTTTAAATATTTTCGGGGCTGTAAATGCATGCAAAACTATGTTTATGATTTTGATGTATATAACTGTATGTATATGTGTATGACTTTGGATGTTTTATGGTTGTTCATACTTGGATTTGTTTAGAATGGTTATATTAAGCTTTGAAGAGGTTAAATTGGTATTTGGGACTGAAAAAAATACATCAGAAATGTATAAGTTAGTGTTCATACGCCCAAACAGGGCCCATGCGTCTAAGTTTTTGCCTTAGGAAAATTATAAGTATGGTCATGCGCCCAAATAGCACCCATGTGCCTGAAAAATAGGCTTAAAAGCCTAAGTAAATGTTGATGTGCCCAAACAGTAGTCCATGCGCCTAGAAATGCCTTAGAAATTTCAAAGTGTGGGTTGAGGCGCCCAAATAGTGCTCATGCGCCTGAATAGTTCATGCGCCCAAAATTAGTGGAAAATTAGTTAAGTGTGTGGACATGCGCCCGCATAGTGTTAATGCGCCTGAGAAGGGCTAATGTGCCCATATAGTTCCCATGCGCCCAACACTTAGAAAAATTTTCTAAAATTTTGAGGAAAAAAAATAGAATTTTAGGGTTTGACCCTAATTTGACTTATGGACTGTTTAGAGCTATTCTAAGCATGAATATGTGAAAGTTTATGCATAGAACATGAATGATGGTATGATGAATGTATGATATGTATATGTGTATGATGTGTTATCTTTTAATAATTTACAAACATATATTTTATATTATAATATGCGTTAAGTATTATGTTATTACTTTACATAGTATGACGAATATATGAATGAACGTAAGGTATAACGTAGCGAAGTGAAAGATAACAAAGATGAAAAGTGAATCATAATGAAAGAAAGAAAAGGCTTGCAAACAGATTCAAAGGAGGATCACAACTCTTTGTGAGTTGTTAGCTCAACTATGTGTTTTATAACGTGCGATTTTAATCTGTGAGGGTTCACACATAGGGGGATCAGTCTTGGTGACTGAACCCATAGTACGAGACGGGATCCTTGTCATTCGACACTAGGCTTTGTGCTAAGATATGATACGGCTTTGTGCCAGTAAGGAACGAGGCTTTGTGCCTAGAATGGTGGTTTCCGGCCATGGGTTTAGTGCCAATTAGTAATGGAGCTTTATGCTCAGAATAGTTGTTTCGGACCACGATAGGGGAAAAGCCTGACAGGATCTAGAATCAATACGAAACGAGTGAAGTAATGAAGTATGAATGATAAAGTACAAAACGAGTGATAATGAAGGAAGTAATAAAGTATGAAATGAACGAATACATGTGATAATGGATGAACATGTGTGAAAGTAAAGAAAGTATTTATATGAAAAGAGTATTTTATGTACGAAATGTGCAAGGTATTTTTATATACTAAAACTAGAACTCACTCAACAACGCTAACTTTTATACATTTTCAGTTGGCAGGTAATGGTTGCTGAGGGTGGCACGCGGGGAGACTACTCGGCTGGGCAAGATTGGCATCCATTCACACATGTTATTATTGTTATTTTGTAATGCAATCAATGAAAGTGTTCATTTGTAGTTTAAACAATGTTGTATTGCATAAAAACAGTAATTAGAAATAAAATGAATGGTTTTTGTTAATAACTTCCGCTGCATTGTTTTAAGAATTGTATTATATTATGTATATTTAATGCTATGAATGACCAACTGTGAGGTGCCCGGAACGGGGCCTTACAGTGATACACGGACTGGATAAAAGAAAAATGTGAAATGCAAAAAATGTTCATAATTCATAGTGTAAGGTTTACACTTAAAGGCTGATACAACCAAAGCAACCAAAGCAACCAAAGAGCTCTCAACATACATCTATAAAGTGCAGAGTAAAGTTACTTCTAAAGTTTTTACACAACTCAGAAAAAATATACTAAGTGTAAAATCTTCCGAATCTAAAGACCAAATCTTCTGAAGCTAAAGATGAAGTCTTCCGAAGCTTCAGAGACAAAGTATTCCGATGCCAAAGACTGATTTGTTCCAACGACAGAGAAGACATTCTTTTTTTGATCGCCTCTTGACAAATAGATGAACAACTTTTTGTTGCTACTCTGAAGACTCACCAACTTAGATAAGTTGGTGAAAAGGGACATGCTTATATAAACTCTAAACTATGGTCATTGGTCTGTAACTTTATATTTTATACCTTTAATCCTATTTGTAATAGAATAGGATATGAGCTATGGTATGTTATAGTCACAAGTCAAAAGGCAGTCTACCTTTTGACTGTACATTGATCTTGTTGTCTAGATTAGTGATTCCAGTTGGCTTTAAAAGTATAGCCGGCTATAGGATGTAGTATAAAGTATCTCAGGTTCTTGTATAAATATTTATGCTTTGTAACAATTGTAATGTAACTTGTGAGCAATATACAACACTCTTGAAAACCATACTTACCATGTTCTTGTTCTTTATTCTGTCTCATACTTACTTGTGTTCATAGTATCATCAACTTAAGTGTTCTAAGTCTCTCCTGATTGTGAAACTTATTGTATTGACCACTCTCACATGATCCTTCAATTAGTATAATATCTTTTTAGGCTCTTAATTGTAAGATCTCACCATCTTAAATCCCTTCAGTTTTACAAATCACGTAAGAACTCAAATGGCAACTATCACAAAGGCTGATATGCAAAACCGGTACTATGACAAAGTCTCCACTGATCACTTATGATGACATTGATACTTGGTTCCAATGAATGAAAGGCTTCATCAAGTCTCAAGACAGTAGGACATGGGGATCGGTTGTCTCAGGACCTCATGTACCATGCACCTCTTTAGCTGGTGGTGGAGGCTGATAAGAAAGGAAGTGGCTAACTACTCTAAAAAAGATTGGAAGAAGATTGATGTAAATCAGAAAGCCTTGACCACCCTCCAAACTGCTCTTCCAAACTCTATCTACAGAGGCTTTAAGTAGTGCAAAACTACCAAACAACTATGGGATGCAATGAAGCTTATGTATGAAAGGGATTGAAAGGGATTGTAGAGAACCACAACATCATCTCATCTACTACCCTGAAAACTCACAAAATGGTCCTTTCATCACCTTCCCGAAGACACCAATGGAGAGCTACATCCAAGGATGCCCATTCCAATAGACAATCTCTTCTCAAGCCTTTGTGTATACTAATGAAAGAAGTGGCAACTTCCTCTTCACTCTTGAAGAATTGGACTATATCCATCCAGATGATCTAGAGTACATGAAGATAGTCCAATAGACGGATCTTCTCACTCATAGAGCCAAGAAGTTCTACAAGAGGATAGGCAGGAAGTTTGCTAACAATGCAACTAGTGGAAAGTTTGGGCTGGACAAAAGCAAGGTAAAGTGTTATAACTATAACTAATTAGGAAATTGTGCTAAGGAGTGCAAGGTACCAAGAACAAATAGTGGCCAAGCATAACTCATACCAAACTACATTGATAGTGCTCCACACACTAAGAAGCCCAAGCAGCAAACTGTAGTTGCTATTGAATAAGGAGGCTTTGATTGGAGTTTCCAGGTTGAAAATGCATCTCCAAACCAAGCACTAATGGCTGATCATGAAGAAGCTAAGGTATTGGAACATCTTTGTACCTTTGAATGCATTGCTAAAGTTAACCGATACAGGTCCTATAACTTAGAGATGAGATCTGACCTTGAGTACTTAAACATCTTAAAAGCTGATTTTAAAAGAGTTGAAAATGATTACAAAATTAAGATAGAATATTTGGAGAAAACCATTTCAACTCTTAAGCATGAACACACCAACTACAAGACTCAAATCAAAGATCTCATCACTATATTTAGTTGAATGCCAGACTGAGCTTGTGATCAGCAAAGCCAGGGTAGAAAAATATGTTTTTGAACAAGAGACCTTCAAGAACATAATATCCTCATCCATGCATGTAAAAGTTTGTTATGCGAATAAGAAGGGTCTGGGAACTACTGAGATAGCTCCTCCACACACTCTACTATCTGTAAGATCTCCAAGGTGTGGAACTTATCAAGATGAGCTTCCTCTCATAGACCCCACTCAAGAAGAAGATGAACAGGAGATAGTGAAGGATAGGATCTGAGATGAGTAAAAAAGATCATCCTAATAAGGGTCACTATTATCCTGAGGAGAGGAAAGAACCATGGATGACAAAGTCCAAAAGGAAGAACTTGATCAGAGCAACCAAGAGAAGATCAAAGAAGGCTCAAGAAATCAAGGCCACTTTTAACTCCAAGCAGAAACAAGTCTTTATCTTTGTAGGATTTGAAGTGGTGAAGGCTGAAGACTCAACTATGAACTCTAGTACTAGGAGTTCTAGTTCATGTCCAACTTATCCTTGTGAAAAAAGGAAGGCTGATCAGCTGTGTACCACTGCTACATAAACTGAACAATCTAATTCTAAGAGCAAGCCACACACTAAGAAGCTTATTGCATCATCTGAGAAAATGAAAATGGAAATGAAAAGTGATCAAACTCAAGCTCCTACTCAAAAGAAGACACTAAGAAGGAAGTCGGTTGATTGCATCATGTGTGGTAGTACTTCTCATCTTGCCAAGGACTACATCTACAATCCTAAAAATACTATCCACATGACCACAAAGAAAACTTCGAAGAAGAAGAAGATAGGTTTGGAAGAAAAATCTCTTCCTTTTGGAAGCTCCAAAGTGGAAAAGAAGACGAGTAAAAACTTTCCTTCGGAAGAAAATTTGGTCTCAGAAGAAAGGAATGTTTCCGAAGTACTAAAGCTTGCTACAATGAAAGCAAAGTCTTCCGAAGGTCTAGTCTCCAAAACTTCTAAAGTTCTCAAAACTTTTGAAGTGTTGATGGTCAAGTCAAATCATCCAAAGATGGTGTGGAAGATAAAGGAAGACCAAGTGACTAAAAAGTTCTTCAGCAACAA
>BJCO01722214.1:0-10124 GCA_018326465.1 Flaveria floridana | reverse complement strand
AGGCTTGCGTAAAGATATTGACCCACCGATCTCGTTAGCTGCAAGGCGTCAAGGAAATAAAAGCGTGTTGATTTCTTCCACATATACACATCTGAAACACAATGAATTCCTGAGATATGGCTTTGATCTGCCTTATTTGTGCCCTAGGATACTCTTGTTTGATCTAGCACCATCTGAAACTTACCAAGCAGCACTGGCACTTGCGAAACATGTGGTTATAATTTTTATCATTGTGTGGGACCCAGGAAAGGGAAGAGCAATCAGAATTCAACAGCCTTTCATCTCCTATCTGTGGAACCATTTGAATATCGGTCCAGCATTCGACTTGAGGTCAAGTCGCTTGTCCAGGGAGGATGCATTAATACAAACCCAGATCCTAATTAGGTGGGTTGGTGGGCCTTGGTACCGGGTTAAAGGGGCAGCAGCCTAGTGGGTTAGTGAAAGAATGGTTAGCTATTGTTTAGGAACTAATTGCAGCCTAACTGTGTTGGTTAGCTAATGTTTAGGGAGTAACTGCAGCCTAATGTTTAGGGAGTAACTGCAGCCTAATTGCCCCTATTCTTCCTATTTATGTTTACTTCTTCGGATGTGTGTGGCTGTCTTTGTTTAGTTTATCAAAAGTAGGGTTTCTAATCCTTGTAATCGGAGATCACCCTTCTCGAACAGGGCTCTATCTGTACTTTTTACTTGACGTTAATCAAGCTGACTTTTTGGGTTCTATCATCGTCGTAGGAAAAGATGTTGAAATTGGGTCACAAACTAATGCAAGGAACAACCTGGGACGAACGTGGGAATTCTAACGTTGTGCAGATTCTAATCACGCATCAACAAGCTATGATCAATTCGATCCAATTCGTATATAGATTATCTGGGAATGTATCTCATTCTAAAATCTATGGAGAACCAGATGGTTTGAAATTTGATCTGGTAAGTATGAAACTTAATTAGAATGTCAGGATAGAATCAATTTTACTTAAACTACTTAAAACATTTGTGCGTCGCAAGTTAACTTTGATACATAAGACTGTTATGTAACTCTAAATTGTGTTAAAGAGAAGAAGAAACAGAAGCATCAAGCAAGTACAAGCAAGCTTCCTAAGGAAACCTGACCTGTGATTATTTTGAATCCATTTTTTATAAATAGTTTCTTTATTGATGAAGGGTGAAAGTTATCAAAAAATGCAGGTGACCTTTGCTGACCCATCAGAGTATTTAACTTCAGTAGCTGGTGAGTTTAGCGACGATGGATTAGCATCTATATCATTTTGTACCAACAGACGCAGGTTTGGACCATTTGGAGGAATCGACGATGATGTTCCTCCTGATGTTTATAAAAAGTTCAAGTATAACTTCGAACATCAAGGTTCTTTTCAAGGATTTCATGGAAGCGTCAAAGATTCATGTGTGTATGCGATTGGGATTTACGTCCAGCCAATCATGCCAAGGCCAAAATTTTCTTTTTAAAAAATCCCAGAGATTTTATTTAGGTTGGTTGATATCAACTCTTGCTATAACAGTTGTTAAGACTTAAACAAGATTTATCCTATATTATGTGTTTCAACCTATCCCAGTTAAGTATTTGACTAATACATAACGTGATAGTATATCGCTTCATATTCGTTCTCTATTAATCAATTGAGTATCTAGATTTTATAAAATTTCAATCCGCATTCAGTAGATTTAATAAACCAGATTTGACATTCAGTTTCAATTTTCAATCGATATGTTTTAGTTTGAAATATTAAGTTTCTGTTTGACCTTTTCTTGTTATTCAATACGAATGGTGGATACAGTTTGGGATTTCTATTAGTTTTTCATATGTTATGCTAGTGTTTATAGTATTTGAAATCATCATTGTTGTGATTCAATTTTATATTTTAAACTATAAGGACAATTAAAAATATAACATCTTTAAACATTTGAATAACAAACAAACAAACATACCCAGTGTATCCCGCTGGGGAGCAGGGTCTGGGAATCTTTAAACATTTGAATATACATAATAAAATGAACATAAGCATGCAAAAGATTTCATACTAAGATAATAAAATTCTATGTTGATAACACATGCTAAATCTAATACATATATTTTAATTACAAACACACATACTACATACACAAACAATTGAGATAAATAATTTGAAGCTTAATAGTTTAACCTAAACCCTATTAATGATTAACTCGACCAAAGGAATCTGAAACCCGGTTAAAAAGCCCCTGAATGACACCCCTAGTTTTAAGCAAGGCATTCATTGTTTACTTTAAACTGTAATGAGCAGTCATTACTCGTTTGAATAATTTTGACAGCAAATGCAAACTTTTACAGAAATATCAGCCTTCATCCAATACTTTTATACTTGTGTGTTCAGCTTTAGCTCAAGCTAAGTAGACCACCTTGTGTTCGGATTTGCTTTCATTGTGTTTTACTACCCACAGGTTGATCCCAAATAACAGAGATACGACACACTGCTGGTTATACCGACACAGTACTTTTACTTGCTCGCCAGATCTTCCTAGTGGACGGGCGAACCAAATTATTAGATTTTGAGTCTAAATCGACATCCAGCTTTGATGCATCAAGAGACAGTTTCTCACTGATAAAACTGTCTAAATCAAAACCGGTTCCACTTTCTGTATTATCTTCACCAGCAGGATCTGATCCTTCTTCACTTTTTGAAGAATCGCGTGTCTTGTTATATGCATTCTGATTTATGTTTAGTAGTTTCTTTATACTATCAATAGCTGGATCTATGATGTCAAACACCCCTGTCATCCATGAACCATCGTCGATGACTTCTGTACGCTGTTGCAACCAGCAAATATATATAATTATAACTCTCCTTTATTAATGTCTTATTAAAAGATGATGTGAAATACCTGTTGGAAATAGAGGTTTCTGATCTCTTCAGCGCGTATGGAGTTTCCTTGGTCTTCTTCAAGAGATGCCCATGTCATCCATGTTACATAGCTTTGAGAGTTAATGTTGAGCGACGATCTGAATAGTCTTCTAGCCGCTGATAAGTTACCCAATCGCTGTTCCAGAACGCCCCAAGCCTGGATACATTGAAAATGTTCATCATATCATAACTTCAAATACATTTTAATATTCAAAGATGAAAGAACTGAAACCTGAAGGCAGCGAGCAGCACTTTCGCTTGTTGAATTGATTGACAATGCTTTTTGGTAGAGTTCTCTAGCTGTTTTTGTGTTTCCTTCTTTCCACTCCATCCAACCCCAAGCCTGATTTCAAAGAAAAACAACCCACTTGAGCAAATAAAACTTAATTTTTTTCAAAAGAGAAATATGATATGCTTACAATCCAGACGGGTTGGTGCCTCGGGTCTAATTCTGCAGCTCTTCTGAACAAAGCTCGAGCTAAATTGGGCGCTGAATGCTTGTATTCTAACAAACCAAGTGACTGAAGTAAAACAGGATCTCTGGGATTTAACGCATGACCAATTTTTAAAATTTTCCTTCCTTTATCAACATTTCCAACATTAGCTTCAAAAACCCCCCATACATGCCATGCAAATCTATTCTTTGGACTAGCTTCCACAGCTTTCTGATTCATGACAATAAGACATAATAAAGATTTTGTGATTTGTGTAAAACGACGATTTAAGAAAAGAAAAAAGCACACTTTACCTCAAAAAGCTGCCTAGCTTCGCGATAGTTTTCTTCTTGTACCTCAAGCTGTGCCCATGCCTACACAAGAGAAATACAAGGAATTTCACTTAATTTCATACAATTACTTCTATATGTTATGTTAACATATTGATGTTAGAGTTTGATAACTTACAAGCCAACTGGCACAGCTTTTGGGATTACATTTAGTAGCCTGTCTAAACAAGTATCGAGCTTGCTCAGTTCGGTTTGCTTTAGCTTCAAGCATTGCAAGTGTTTGGTATATGTACTCATTTCCACCACAGTTTTTTAATCCTTTACTAAGAAGATACCTAGCTTTCTTTACATTTCCAACTTTCAGTTCCAAAACCGCCCATCCATGCCAAGCCGCGATGTGTTTTTTGTCAGCAACTGTTGCAGCATCAAATAACTGCCTTGCCTTCCTTATATTTCCCATTTTGTTTTCCAGAACAGCCCAGCACTAATGTCATATAACAACTAGAAGCATTTATAAAACGAAACATTGTGTTGTTTTATTAAAATCTGTTACAAAAGTTTGAAATTCCTAGAGGAAGTAATGAACAAATTAGGAAGACTGACCTGCCAAATGTAAGCATTTTCGCCTTGTGTTGCTTGACAACCTTTCTCATACACTGCTCTTGCTTCATTTGCTTTTGATTGCTTACCCAATATTTTCCCTAGTGCCACATAAGATCTTCCATCCTCGGGCCAATAAGATATGCACTTCTCGCAATAGAAATGGAAACAGATCAAGCGCAATTACAGTAGCATTTTAAATCAAGAGGATGGAAGATCTTAAAAGAATGATGACTCTGATTTGACTCGATCATCTTCACAGATTTGAACTTTAACAAATTTAGAGGTAAAAAATCTCATGCCTAAAATGGGAATAATTTTAACTATAATCAAAGCCAAGAAACATTCATGGATGGGATTGATGATGGCCTTCCCAGTATGACTTGCCATGCATTTCTTAACAAATTTACATGTGCATACAATATGATCATTATTTAAAGTCAACTTTATAATACTCTACTAACTGGTCAATTACCTGTTCTTGATGAGGGTTTGCCTGGATTTACCAGCTAACATATTTAGACTCAATAGCCAATACAATTACCGGAACAAATGTAATATTGGTAAATCAATGCATGTTATGGTGAGACTGAATATACTTAAAACCAAATAAGAAGTTAGAATTAACACTGATACGAGTTTGAAGGTGTAGAGGCACATCAAGACTATTCTGACTTCATGCACTTAGAAACCTCTAAGGTTCTAGAGCTGAAGTCCCTAGACCTTGAGGGACTCCAAGGCGCTCCACCCTGAGTGAAAGGTCCAAGGGCAAGTTGTCTCTAGTTGGGGCAGCATGAAGAAATTTTATTTTAATACCGTTTGTTTTGCACATGAAGTTGCAATCGATGTCAGCGACAACTGACTAGCAATTGCAACTGATGCTAGTTCATATCAACAGGTTATCAGTGTTAAATTACCACGCATGGGTTTTCCACTTAAGTGATAGTCATAACTGCCAACCAATAACCATCAACAAAAACATCATGATAGTTCGTTTCCCGTATTCAAAAAATGAATCCATTTGGTCTATTTTATAAACAAATTAATACTTCGTTTTTCCAGAAAAGAATGTTTTTTTTCTTTGAAATTCACTATCTATCTTATCCAATAATCGATTTCATGTATAATGAATTTTTTTAATCTAAAAGCTATTATCACACGATTCATAAGGATTCGAAAAACTATATGAAACCAAAAACCTACATCTAAGCATGTCACCATATTCAAAGTTAATCTAATGCAACTACAAACCACTTGCACACCAGATCACCACGAAGAAGATCAAATGACCTACAACAAAATCACCATCACTAGAATCTCATACCTTCTGCAGCACTTCCTCAGCCTCCTTATACCGAAAACTCCTCGCCAACACCTTCGCTCTATACAACGCCAGATCCAAATTAACACCGAGAGGCTTCTCACCAGCCCTCGATCCATCGATCCTCATCGGCTCAAATATCGGCATCTTCTTCGCAAACCTAGACAACTCAGCATCCACCACCGACGACGATGAAGACGACGAACTCTCCTCCGCCTCCACGTCATCATCTCCTCCACCGTCACCGTCGTCCGTTGACTCCATCACCGGCCGGCGAACAACGAGCAACTCCTCCAACGTTCGTTTCGCCGCTTCGCTACTTTCATCATCGTCGAACTCCGCCGGAATCAGATCTTCACGGAGCGGCGGCGCCGGCGACGATGCGGCGGAGGAGGAAGAGTCGAGAGAGTGTAGAGATGGAAGGTGGAGGGGGGAATGTGGAAATGAGGGTTTGATGAGGGGGGTGAAGTGTAACTTTGTGTGAGAGAATAGAGGAAAGTGTTGTTGTGAGGAAGATAGCTTCATTGTTAGTAACTGTTACACACACTCACACCACAAATGTGTTTGGCGGGATTTTGATGGGGGTGAAGTGGGAAAGGACGAGATTACCCTTGAAGTGGTTTATGGAGATGGGGCTTGATGAGGGTGTTGTGGTAAATTTGTGGACTGAGGGTCATTGGTTTGAAAGAAGCCACGTTGCATGTGTAGGTTTGGTGGATGAGGTGATATGTGGAGGAGATTTTCTTTTACACGTGGAAGGTTTTCATTGGTTGGAAACTAGAAGATAATTTAATCAATTTCTTTTTATTAAAGTATTAAACCATGTGGACTTCGTTCGCATGAGTTTGACTGTTGACATATAATTGAACGAATAGTTCAACATATGCAACGAGAATTTGATTTTTTTTTTCACAGTTAGACGAGGTTTACTGCTTTATAAAAGTGTATGTCCGCATTTCCTAAAGGGCCGAACCTATCTTTTAGGTAGGGGTCACTTTCAGTTGATCGTAAAACATAAGTTTAATAGTCTATCTATGATCTAATCCCGATCGATATTCATGAAATTTCGACAATGATTCTCGTTGAATTTTAACATCGACTCATAAGGAAATTTATTTTTAAATTTCAAATTTTCATTAATACAAACCTATTATACACAAATTAGCAAATATAAAAGAGTTAACTTTTTGATAATTAAAGTCCAATTAACTTAACCCAATTATTTATATAACATAACCAATGATGGCGGCCTATGGCGGTGGTGGTTCTCGATGGTGGTGGGTGGTGGTGGTGGTCGATAATTCCCGATGGTGGTCGGTGGTGGTGTTGGTGGTTACCGGTAATGGTGGGTAGTGGTTACCGGTAGTGGTTGTTGATGGTGGATGGTGGTGGTCGGTAGTGGTGGGCATGGAGGTGGCGGCGAGTGGTGGTGTTGGCGATTGTGGCGACCGGTGACGGTTGGTGGTGGTGGGTAGGTGGTGGTGATGACCAATGATGAAAGAAGAAATGGAATGAAAAAAAAGATGATGGATGGAATCATGGAATGAATTAGATGTGTTTAGAGGAAATGATATTACTTTTGTAATTATCCATTCAATTTCCATCACCAACCAAGCATCTTTTTTTTCATTCACCCTCGAGTGTTCATCCCATTTCAACCATCATTCCCGTATACGAATGCTACCTTTGTTTTTAAATCAAATATTATAAAAACAAATTGTCTTTTGTTTCGTTGTCCCAAAATCAACAATATGGAATTAGAAGGACGTACTAAATCTGGTTTTATCGTTTTACTGTGTGACTCGAATCGAACCAAAATTTTTAGTGTTTAGCTATAATCAATAGCACTTAAAATTTTTGACCCCCATGAAAAAAATCCATGGGTCCGCAATTGATTTCGTCAACTTGTGTGCAGAATTAGCGTCGGATAAAAGATGAGATCAGGACAAACGAGGTGACCATTCAAACCCATCTATAATGCTTGAAGTCGTGGTGGCATCACATGATCTTTAGAGTTAACACGTGTCCTTCGATGTTGCGAGATCAAACAACGATATGTATGATTTAGCTAAGTCTTCTATTTTCAATGCATCACTAATGGAGTTGAACATGGGCTTCATTTATTGTAAATGGAACGAAGTATAAGCACGAGTAATATTCTTATAATGATACTAATCCAAAAACCGATACATTTGTGAAGTTCTTTACGTCCCTAACGAGATAATGATAAAGGATGCTATTTTAAAAAAACTCAAAAATCAGCAAGAAATGATATCGAAGAGACATTCAATGCTCTCAAGAAAGCAAGAAATGATATCAAAGAGACATTCAGTGCTCTCAAGAAATGACTCATAACTGACTTTGTACATCTCTACTGTGTACATTGTCAAATATATAAGTGAGATTACAAGTACACATCGATTAATTAGACTTTGATATCGGAAAGTTATTGTATTTTATAACATGCATGACAACTCCTTATTGATTAAATTCATTAAAACGTTTTGAATTTAGCACCAACAACTTAATCAATGAGTTTTACATTTCATAGATATACGAGTTAGGTGTCACCCATTAACTTACCGTTAATTTGTACCTTACTTGCCCAATCTAACTTGAGACAAATAGAATTATAGGACCACAATCTCTTTCTAGCATTTGGGCTTCCAATTGCTATTGATGAAATTTTGTTTTGAAGTGGGTGGCTATAAAGACCAAGCATATTAAATTCAAGTAAAAAAAATAATCCCTTATAAATACACGTTTAGGCAAATAATTGTTTGTGTTTAAAAGAGATGAAATATATGAAAATATAATTTATCATTTTTAAAAGAAGATACATGGATTGAAATATTTTTAAAAAACATTTGAACTCTAGCAACAGTATCACTATTTTTCTATCTTCACTCGACATCCTCCCATTCTCCTCATCTACAACAACCCTGACACGGGACAACCACCATTGTCTGGTGCGAAGTCGAGACAAACATTTTTAGTTCTCCAAATTAGATTTGTTGAAAATCATGCACTAGTTTTGGGTTCTTTTAAAGATTTTCGTTGTTTTAGATATGATTTTGATTGATTTTTATATGATTACAACATTCTTGGTTAACAAAACAAATCATTGAAAACACTTTTGACCACAAGAGGTGGACAGGCCATAAGACATGTGTCTTGTAAAATAAACAACCTTATAGAATGTTTGTTAGTGACTTAAAAAGCAAACAACCTTATAGAATGTTTGTTAGTGTCTTAAAAAGCAAACAATCTTCTAGCTTAAAAGAACTTCTATAATTGAAGATAACATGTATAAACAATTATTGTCGTTGATTTTGATCCCGTATGAAGTTCACTTCTTTAGTTAAAGCTAATTAAACTAGATTGTACCATAAAAAAAGTAATTTAAGTAAGAATTTAAAAATGTCTGTCTCGATCAAACTAACATCATTTCAGTCTGGTATTGAATCCAAAATAAATCTAACTAAATCATACTCTTGTTATTTTCAAACTGTAATATCTAAAGCACAATAACCTAAGGGTCTCTAGCATAGCAATATCAAGATATGCGTGTCTTGATGTTCTAATTCTGTAATAAACAAACCTGTAAAATTATCAATGAAATTATAGAATGTGTGAATTAATTGTTTAAAAAAACCGGACGCAAAACGGGTATCTGTTATTACTTATTACTTTAGTGACCTTTGTATTGTTTCTATAGATCTATTAAAACCTACTTGATATAAGCAACTCCAAAATATACAACTGCTAAGCAAAAGAATAAAATATTAAAACAAGCTATTACTAGTCAACAACTGCTTATTGCTTCCATTCAAATTCATTTGCTTAATCACGTGCCGGCAGGGGTCAACATGTGCGGGATGAGGAGATCGACTATGAGAAAATAATAGAATAATAATAGAAATATAGGTATTAATACTTTATTCTATATGGGAGGCGAAAACCAATATTTGGTTAAAAACAAAAAGATTCCTTTTCTGGTTTATTTTTACAATTTTTAAATGATCAAGAATTAATAGGGTTAAAATTGTAATTTACCTATCAAAGTTTCTGGGTCGTGGGATGCCCGTAACCGTTTTGAGATTAAGTCAAGTCATTTCGAAGAGAATTTGCAGGCTCTAATTTGATGTTTTGAAATTGATTTGAATAATTTTGTGGAGAACCAAATCTGCAAACACTAGAAATTTGATTGAATGAAAACAAAATTCAATTTTCTCTTCGTTTGTGATGTTAGATATGTGTGAATTTATTAAAACGCTTATGATGATTTTAGATGTTCAAGATTGTGATTCAGAACTTGTATAACTCGGAAAACAATCTAAAACGTATCTTCTGTTAGATGTTCAAGAATTTCCATCCGAAAGTTAGAGACACGGAATCGTTTTTATGGTTGGTTTGTCGCTTTTGATAATTAGCTTCTGTTAACAATGGTGCCTAGAGCCACAGTTCGCATTCTTTTAATGAAATAATTCGTTTTATTTTGCACATCTAACCATCGGGAGAATAGTTTACATATTTATTCTTTTTAGTTTTGTTGTAGATGTGGCCTCATCATTTTGGTGAC
>BJCO01722213.1:0-10251 GCA_018326465.1 Flaveria floridana | reverse complement strand
ATATGAAATTTTCTAAATCATTAAATATTTTTTAAACAAAATATTTTAAAATCATTTTGTTTTTAAAAAAATTATAAACAGGTGAAATATTTTAAAACAATCCTATTAAAACAAGCAGAATAATTACAAATCATATTTTTTAAAAACAAGTTTTTTATAAAAAAATATTTTTTATAAAAAAAAACTTAAAATGAATGTTTAAAAATAAAACTATTTACATAAGAGAGTTAAAAAATGATAAAATTATTTTATTTTTTGAACTATTATCTATATATAATTTTAATTATATTTTATATTAAAATATTATATTGTAATTATTCATGTTAATTTTACATATATATTTTACATTAAAATTTAATCCGTTTATTTAACGATTGTTAAACTTATCTATCTATCTATAAAAAACCTAAAATAAGCGTGAAACAATTATAGATCCCATTATACTTACTTTTTTATTTCTCTATATTATTAATAATAATGTTGAACACTAATAATATTACTCATACTATTTTCAAATTAAAAAAATATATAATTTGAAAAATCAAAAATCTATTTTTTATTAAAAACAATAAAAAAATTATAAAATATAGAATACAATGAATTTTTTTTAAAAAAAATCTTTTTTAAACAATATATTTAAAAATCACAATTTTTTATATAATAAAAGTTTAAGAAAAATACATTATTGTTTATTTATTTAAAGTATATATTTATACGTAATTATAATCATATTTTATTTTCAAGCATGATTTTATAATACATAAATTTTTATTAATAATAATTTAATATTTTATTTATTCAATTCGTTTATTACACGGGGACTAACCTAGTACACTAATATTTGAATCACTTTTAGTATTGAAAACATTATTAGTCAATGGTCTATCAATGTAGACATATAGTCTTATTTAGTTAGTTTAAAATTAATTTATTTATTACAGTTAAAGCAACCTAATCGAAGCATATAAGATTATCAAACTATAAGATTATCAAACTATAAGATTATCATTGCTTCTCTTCGAAATACCAAACAAGCTGCTTAACACTATTGTTATCATGTTAAACATTTAAACTTTCACAAGTCATAAAAAATCAACATGTAATATGAATTACAACACACATAATACTAGCACATTCAAGCATGATCTATCTCGATTTCATTTTGTTCTCTCATAATTACAAAGACAAAAACAAAAAAAATAAAAATAAAACAAGGGTGAGGTTATTCTACAAAGTGTATTTTTGCTACAAAGTGTGAGAAGACACAATTTGACTAAAAAAATCAAAAAAAAAATTATATTTCACGATCTAAATCGGATTTCAAAAAAGTAATTCGGAGTCTTTGTTCCTCTCGTCGTCCTTACTCAGAAAAAAAAATTAAAAAAATAAAAAAAAATTTATTGTGTCTTTTTATGACACAATGACGTTATCGTGTCTTTCATGATGACACAGTGACGTCATTCTGTCTTTCATAAATGACACAATAAAAAACATTATTTTTTTATTATTTTTTTATTATTTTTTTATTTTTTTTTGGGTGAGACGACTAGGGGAACAAAAGCTCGGAATTATTTTTTTAAAATTCGATTTAAATTGTAAGATGTAATTTTTTGTGATTTTTTTGACTTATTGTGTCTTCTCAAACTTTGTAATAAAAATATACTTTGTATTTGAAAATTTTGATTACGATAAGCCTTTACACATAAAGGACAACAATGTATGACAAAATTAACAAATAACATAGTAATAACTGACGTACATACCATACATAATATTCCCACATAATATGCTCGTTTGTTCAACGCTAAAACATGTAATTATTCAAAAACGCATACAAGATATCTAATTATCAATTTAATAAATCATTTTAAAATTCCAATCAAATGCATATTATTGTTTATCAAGTGCTTAAACTTGTACTTGTTTATATGAGCGTTCATGAGTCGGTTTGTTTCGTTTTTAGTTTAAAACCGAAATCAAAACCGATATTTCAGTTTCTACGTTTTTAAAACCAATCGGTTTTGTTTTTTTGGTTTTCGGTTTTCACATCATTTTCGATTTGGTTTCGGTTTTATCTTTTGGTCTTCAAGTCTTTACTGAAAAAGCTATTTCAATTAATCTATTTAAGCTAAAATTTTTGAGCGTACATCATTTTGTTGATATTTAAATATAATCTACATGTTATAATAAATTAATTATTAGTTTACATAAAAATAAATTGCAATTCATAAAATACAATAATAAAAAAATCAATAAAAATATTTTAATCTATCAATTCAAAAAAAAGTTCAAAAATTATTCTTCAAACCAAAATATTCAATAAAATTTTAGATAATATAAGTTAAGCAAGTAACTAATCGAATAATCATGTTTATAAGTGTATAAATATACCTATAAATTTACAAGTGCAGTTTGTGTGGTTTCGGTTCGGTTTTTGTTACCAGCAAAACCAAAACCAAACTGTCGGTTCTTATTACTTTCGGTTTTTTCGGTTCGGTTTCATCGGTATTTTTCGACTACGGTTCGTTTATTATGGTTTCTTTCACATTCCTATTTGTTTCATTCATAATCAGTTAATCACGCCAATTTTTAGGTGTTGTTTGTTTTTTCTGTAGCAAAATGTCTGCAGTTTGCGGATCACATCTGCAGAGATCTGCAGGAGAAAAAGTTGGATCAAACCTCTGCAGTCTGCAACAAAAGAGTGTCTGTGTTTTTAATGTTTGCAGACTGCTAAAATCAACCGATGATGATATATGGCGGGTGCTGGACGATGGTAGTGATGGTAGATTGTGGGTGGTGGTGGACGGTGGGTGGTGGCGGACGGTGGTGGATGCGGACGATGGGTGGAGGCAGAAGGTGGTGGCGGCGGATGGTGATGGTGGCAGACGGTAGTGGTGGAGGGGGACGGTGATGGTGGTGGACGGTGGTAGTGGACATGGGTGGTGGTGGGTGATGGTGTTTAATCTTCTGCAGACTGATCTAACGCATACATTTTTTAATGAAAAGTCTTTCAAAAACAAATGCTCTACAAACCTTAACGTCTGCGTATAATCTGCGCGAAGCAAAAAAAAAAAGTTAGGAAGAACTTTTCTAAGAAAAAAAAACCACGCTTTTAGTAAACCTCAAGTCCTAAGTCATTATACAAAATCCACACACACATTGTAATCTACCAAAATTTTAAACTTTTAGGATTTTGCCAAATGAGAATTGGGCGGGTAGTAGAAACCCCCAAAATTAACCCATATAAAAGGAAAACGATAAAGCCAAAATACGCTATTCTGAAGAACAACACACGATACGCCCTACATTCCGTCGTCGCGCCACCCACCGCCACCGCCGTCCGGCCACCTTCTCCGCCGTGGCTCCTCCGCCTTCTGTTTCCACATCATCATCTTACAAATTCTCGATCCACCAGGTAATTTACGCTTTTATTACGAGTTTTGCTATGTTAGGGTTTCAGATCTACGATTTGGGGTATGAGATACATATAGGGGAACGTTTTTGTTGTTTGTGATTTTGATGAATGAAATGTGTGGATGGGTGTTAGGCTTGAATCGGTGGAGATTAGTGGCTTTTGGTGTGAATTGTTGTTGTGAACGATGTTGAGATTTGGTTTTCTATTGATAAGGCTGTTTCCGTGTAGAGAGTTGACTTGGATAGGGTTTAGCTTTGATTTTATGTGATTTTGAAGAACGGGATGTCTAGGTGATTTGGCCTGAATCGGAGGACGTTAGTTGTTTTTGGTATGAATTGTTGTTTTTTAACGCTGTTGAGCTATGGTTTTTGATTATTAAGGCTTTGTTTGTGTAGAAACTTGACTTGGCTGGTTTTATCTTTAGTGTTATGTGAATTTTATGATTGTATGATAACGTTTTTGAGGATAGAAGGTTGAAAAATGAATCCTGATGTTGAGGCAGTGCAAGTGCAAACGGCGATAATGATTTTATATTTTGTTAATGATATTATGATCTTGAACTTTTGAACATGATCTCTGTTATATTTCTAGAATGATCTTGGGATGTTTTTTGTTGTTATAGATAATGAATACAGAATTTTGATAAAAATTCACATGATCTAATCATCTCAATTTTTGTTCATGTTTTGATGGAAGTTCATGTACTTTGAAGAAAGCATTGTGTTGATTGACCTTTTAAATTTTTCAAAATTTTAATAATAATGGTTGTCACAAACTTAGACAAGAATAAGGTAGAAACTGTTAAGATTTAGAGGCTCACTGCCTCGCGCAATTTCGTAAAAATTTCTCTTTGAATATGAACTGATTTGCGTCTAAATAAATGGTCTTTAAAAGTTTGGCTTTTAGTGAGTTTTGTAGTTATATAACCAGAATTAGATAGAACAACCTGCACGCAAAAGGGGTAAATGAAAGTGCAGATCAAAGCGAACATGTGTCCTTCAAAAGTAAATGTTCAGTTATGATAAACTGTATAACGCATAGCCATATCAATACATTAGATACGGAAATGGTTTTATGTTGAAAAAATGATCATAAAAATAGTATCAAGATATTAGATATGAAAAGTGTAACGCCCAGCCATGCACACACATATGTTATCATAACCATATTGCATGTTTCTAAATTTATAGGTTTTTGAATGTGGAGTATCTCTTTCTCACCCACACATGCACATGCATACATAGGTTTTAATATGTTATGGCATGGGCACAAAAATTCCTAATCTTAATACTTTGGTAGAAGTGGGTTTTGGAAAGATGTTTATAACACCAGGACTAGGCATTGCTGGGTACTTGTGTTAAGTTGCAATGCAAAGTTAAAGCTCTAGAAGTTATGTTTCGTATAATGATTTTTTCAATGCTATTAGATTGTAGTACTTAATGTTTTTGTATGTTTCAAATGGCTTTCCTTTGTTAATTATAATTTTAAACATGGCTTCACATCAGGTTAGATGAGTACGCCTCGCTAGTTGGATTTTATTAATGTTTTAATCTTTAAGATGATGAATTTTTGTGTTGCATATCTGTATATCACAAATTGGTATTGGATGTGGCAATAATTTTAATTATGAATTGATTGAAACAAGCCTGGTAAATGAAGTACAACTAAACTTGGGAATTGATCATCAGTACATAAAAATTTATATCAAGTGTTTTTGGCTGTGTTTTTATCTACGGAAGAAGACTATTTACATCAAACAAGGTATACATTAATCAGTTTTAGATCTATTAGTTTTTGCTATTTCTTATATGTTTGTTTATAACCAAGTGAAATTAAGAATTCTAGTCTAGAGAGAAAAAGCAGAAAGAGAAAATATGTAAAGTGTGAATGTGGTAGTAAACTATAAGGTACTAAATAACTACATACAAAGTTCAACTAACTATATTTTATACCCTTTAAAATAAACATTCTATTAAGTTATTTAATTTTGTGATATTGGGATGTAAATGGATATAAAAACTGCATATATATTGTAGTATTAGAACTAATGAGTTATATTGATTAGGTGAAATGCCTGAACATCGTAATGGTGGAAGCCATCCAATTGCTACTAAGGGTGGTGCAGGTGGAGCTTCAGGTGGGTACACAATTGATGCAAGTACTTTAATCAGACGGCTAAAGTCTATGTATTCTCATTGGCGGGAACACAGAGATGAGCTATGGGGATCTTGTAACGCATTTGCAGTAGCTACACCACCACCATCTGATGATCTTCGTTATTTAAAATCATCAGCTCTCAACATTTGGTTACTTGGTTACGAGTTTCCAGAAACAATTATGGTTTTCTCGGACAAACAAATCCATTTCTTATGCAGCCAGAAAAAAGCATCACTTCTTGATGTTGTGAAAACATCAGCTAAAAAAGCTGTAAATGTAGATGTTGTGATGCATGTGAAGGCCAAAAATGATGACGGATTGACTCAAATGGATGACATTTTACGTTCAATTGAGTCTCTTGATTCTCCTGTTCTTGGGTATATAGCAAGAGAAGCTCCTGAGGGGAAGCTATTAGAAAAGTGGACAGAGAAGATAAAGTCATCAGGTTTACAGCTTAGTGATGTAACAAATGGATTAGCAGATCTTTTTGCTGTCAAGGAGGGTGGTGAGCTTACAAATGTGAAAAAAGCTGCTTATTTAACAGCCTCTGCAATGAAAAAATTTGTTGTTCCAAAGCTTGAGAAGGTAATTGATGAAGAAAAGAAAGTGACTCATTCGTCTTTGATGGATGATACCGAAAAAGCTATTTTGGAGCCAACTAGGATTAAAGTGAAGCTGAAAGCTGACAATGTTGATATATGTTACCCTCCAATTTTTCAAAGTGGTGGGAATTTTGACCTCAGGCCAAGTGCTTCAAGCAATGATGACCATTTGTACTATGACTCAGCTAGTGTGATTATTTGTGCTCTTGGTTCTCGGTATAATAGCTACTGTGCAAATGTGGCAAGGACTTTTCTTATCGATTCGAACGCTACACAAAGCAAGGCTTATCAGGTTCTTCTAAGAGCCCATGAGGCTGCTGTTGGTGCATTGCAGCCTGGTACGAAAGCCTGTGATGTTTACAAGGCTGCACTTGCAGTGGTGAAAAACGAAGCTCCTGAATTTACTTCTAATCTAACCAAATCAGCCGGGACGGGAATCGGTCTCGAGTTCCGGGAATCGGGTTTGAACTTAAATGAGAAAAACGAAAGAATCTTGAAAGCTGGTATGATTTTAAATGTTTCACTAGGGTTTCAAAACATGCATACAAACAGTAGCAAAGCAAAGAGTCAAAACTATGCACTATTGATTGCTGATACTGTTATCGTAACTTCTACTGGCCATGAAGTGGTCACATCATTAAGCTCAAAAGCTTTTAAAGACATTGCTTATTCTTTCAATGACGGTGAGGAAGAAGAAGATGAAAGGCCGCAAGTGAAGGTGGAGTCTAAACGTAATGAAGCTTTGTATTCTAAAGCAACCTTACGGTCAGACAACCATGAAATGTCTAAAGAAGAACTCAGAAGGCAACATCAAGCGGAACTTGCACGTCAAAAGAATGAAGAAACCGCCCAACGACTTGCAGGTGGGAAAAGTGCAACGGGTGATGGAAGAGCTTCTTCAAGAACTTCAAATGATTTAATTGCTTACAAGAATATAAATGATGTTCCTCCTCCTAGAGACTTGATGATTCAAGTTGACCAGAGGAACGAGGCTATTCTTATACCGCTATATGGAAGTATGGTACCATTCCATGTTGCTACTGTGAAAACTGTATCTAGTCAAGCTGATACTAGCCGAAATTGCTATATTCGTATAATATTTAATGTTCCTGGAACACCCTTTTCTTCTCATGATCCAAATTCTTTCAAGAACCAAACAGATATTTTCTTGAAAGAGGTATCTTTCCGTTCAAAGGACCCGAGGCACATTAGTGAAGTGGTACAGCAGATTAAAACACTTAGAAGAAATGTTGTTTCCAGAGAGTCTGAAAGAGCTGAGAGGGCATCACTGGTTACCCAAGAGAAACTCGTGCTTGCGGGGAATAAATTTAAACCAATAAGATTAACCGACCTTTGGATCCGTCCCACGTTCCCAGGTCGTGGAAGGAAGCTTCCGGGTACTCTGGAAGCTCATGACAACGGTTTCAGATACTCGACTTCTAGAGCAGATGAACGTGTCGATATTTTATTTGGCAACATTAAACACGCATTTTTCCAGGCAGCAGAAAAGGAAATGATTACTCTACTTCACTTTCATCTCCACAACCACATCATGGTAGGAAACAAGAAAACAAAAGATGTTCAGTTCTATGTTGAGGTAATGGATGTTGTGCAAACCCTAGGAGGTGGAAAGAGATCTGCGTACGACCCTGATGAGATTGAAGAAGAACAAAGAGAACGGGACCGTAAAAACAAGATCAATATGGATTTCCAGAGTTTTGTTAATCGTGTCAACGATCTTTGGGGACAACCGAAGTTTAAGGAGCTTGACCTTGAGTTTGACCAGCCTTTAAGAGAACTTGGCTTTCATGGGGTACCACATAAAGCTTCTGCTTTCATAGTTCCAACTTCAAGCTGTTTGGTAGAACTTATAGAAAATACTTTCCTTGTGGTCACATTGAGCGAGATTGAAATCGTGAACCTCGAGCGAGTCGGGCTTGGACAGAAGAATTTTGACATGGCGATCGTGTTTAAGGATTTCAAGCGTGACGTGCTTCGAATCGATTCGATCCCTTCCACATCACTTGACGGGATCAAAGAATGGCTCGATACAACTGACATTAAGTACTATGAAAGCAGGCTGAACATGAACTGGCGGGCCATATTGAAAACAATCACTGATGACCCACAAAACTTCATTGACGAAGGTGGATGGGAGTTTTTGAATCTGGAAGCTAGTGATTCCGACTCTGATGGTTCACAGGAGTCTGATCAGGGTTATGAGCCATCTGATGTGGAGCCCGAGTCTGAGTCAGAAGATGACGAGTCTGACAGTGCATCCTTGGTGGAATCTGATGACGACGAGGAAGAGGAAGAAGAAGGGTCAGAGGAAGAAGAAGGGAAGACATGGGAAGAGTTGGAGCGGGAAGCAAGCAATGCTGACAGAGAGAAAGGTGACGAGTCAGATAGTGAAGAGGAGAGGAAACGAAGGAAGATGAAGGCTTTTGGCAAGTCACGTGCGGGCCCCAGCAGCAGCGCGCCCAAGCGCCCAAAGTTCAGAAGGTAAAGTTTTTAGTCTAGAATAGTGGGATTCTGTTACTAGGAATCTGTTTTGTGAACTTGGTAGTTGAATCTTGTATGACTACTAATATGCAAACCTATCATTGTTTTGATGTTTAAAATGGTTTGTTTTACTGATATAATTGGCAGGTCGATTCTGTTTTGAATTCTATCGACTCAAAACCATCTGTTTTTTGGGTTATTTTTTCCTTGATATGTTAGGGATCTTGAGTTTGAGGTAAATGATCACGAGGCCTACGTGACGGGCCAAGTGGCCAACGCTAAACCATGATCTTTCACGCAAGGCTGTCCATGTTTGGTACGGTGATACCAATATTGAAAAAAATAAAAGACGTCTTAAACAAAGGGAAACTAAGGCTGTAGTTTGATACTTTGATTCGTCATATCTTTTGAACTCTAAGTTCATTCTGTTAAATCAAGTTGAGTTTGAATTGATAAAATTAAATTTGTTTATACTAATGGCAGTATCGACGCTTTAATTGTAGTACCATTACATTACACTGATATTCAAAAGGAACAAAAAAACGCTCTAATGATTATATGAATACAAACTTACTGTCATATTCTTTTGTTTAATAAGAAATTATGTTTGTGTTTTTCTTAATACATAAACTAACATAAGCAAATATGCATTACAATCTATCTATACTAATAAAAGAGGGTTTTTAGAAGTCACATGACACAATTCTAGAACTTCTAAATTTTATTTTTCCGTTTCTCTTTCTTAATAAATATCACATTAAATATTAATTATATTATTTAATTCTTTTTCATATCAATTTTTTTATTATATTAAAAAAGAAATCTTTCTATAAATACAATTTCTAAAGAAATAACTTTTAGATAAATAAGAATATGTTTTAAAAAAAAATCTATCTATACTAATAAAAAAAGTTTTTAGAAGCCACATTGCATAATTCTAGGCCTTCTAAAAAATATGAAACTTTTTAAAAAATATAATATATTTTGATACCTGTGTTTTCTAAAAAAATAAAATTCTTATGAAACAAAAATAATTAAAATTCAAAGTTTAAAGAAATTATTAAAAATGACACTTTATTAAAAATAGTTTGTTTTAAAACAGTTTATTTAAAACCTATTTAAAAAAAATTAACAAAAGTTTAAAAATGACATTTTTTATCACTTGTATGTAGTGTCAATCATATATTATATCAAAATATTATTTTATAATTGATTAATTTTTCTTAATACCTATTTAATATTTATTTATTTAACCCGTGTAATACACGGGGTATTAACCTATTATCAATTATATAAGAATATAGTCTATTGTATTTATAAGTTAAAATATACAAAATATTCAATTTCTTATATTAAGTATTTTTTCCAAATATAAACCATTAAAACTATTTAATTTAAATAATACTGATAGAAACCGAGTCGGCTTGATTCAACTAAAACAAAAAAAAACAAGAACACCGTAGTCCTCTTCGAAATGGACCAGTCTCCAAATTCAGATTACAATATAAATAATAATCACCAAGACACCTAAATCAAATCAAGATCTATATATATATATATATATATATATATATA
>BJCO01722206.1:0-10281 GCA_018326465.1 Flaveria floridana | reverse complement strand
GACTTTGTCTTCGGAAGCTCAGACTTTGTCTTCAGCTCTTTCATCAGACTTTGTCTTCGGAAGCTCAGATTTTGTCTTCTACTCTTTCATCAGACTTTGTCTTCGGAAGATAGTCTTCAGCTGTTGACTTCAGCTGTTGTCTTCAGCAGTTGACTTCAGCTTTTTCCTTCAGTAGATATCTTCAGCTGTTGTTCTTCAGACTCTCAGAAGATCTCTTGCTTGGCTTCGGAAGCCTTTGAATGTAGTACCAAAAAGTGACTATGTCAAGTGGTTTTGGTTGCACCAGCCTCATCATTATCCAACATCTGTGATTTTTAACCCTAATGCACAACATTCATCATGTTCATATGAATATAACGAACTCTGAAATTTTTGAAATCCTTCAAATGTTGATGAATTGAACTGAAACTTTCTAATTAGTCCATTATAATGCCGACAATCAATCTTCTAACATCAATTTCAGTAATTATCAACAATAATCCACTCGATTTCAAGAATTTCAGGTCGTAAACTCAATAACCTTTTCTCGAACACTTTTTCACTGAATCACTCAATTTTGATGAAATATACAGCAATTTGTGCTTCAAATCATGTTTCTGATGATGAAACACAACTTTAATTCACAATGTTTCACTTGAATTGTCAATCTATTACAGATTTCAGTGAATTTTTGAAGTTTCTATGTTCGACAGAAATTCAAAAACACTCAACTGAAAGCTCTGATACCATTTGATAGGATCAAATGCATCAATCTGTAATGAATTATGTAACAATTCAAAGAAAACCACAAACAATTGTAAACAAATCAAGCAAATATCAATAAAATTCACAGTTCATTGATATAGCAAAAACAGTTACAAGAGTAAGAAAGCAGTACATACAAAATGTTACGACTACGTAATTCTACTCTAGTCTAAGCTATTTATACTATCAACAAACTAAAGACTATCTATTTACAATTCTAGTCCCTATACTAAGATAAAATTGTAAATTACACACTAAGACTAATGTTAATCTTTCTAGGGGACTAACAAATTCATAAGAAGACTCTCAGAACAAAACAAATTGAGTGCATTATATGTGGCAGTACTTCTCATCTTGCTAAGGATTGCTTCTACGATCCTAAAAGTAATGTCAACATAACAAGGAAGAAGACTTCTGAGAGGAAAAAGAAGAGGAAATCTTCGGAAGAAAGCTGTGTTTCGTGCAGAAGCTCCTTAATGAAAATGAAGACAAGTGAAAAATTGCCTTCGGAATATATTTTGGTCTCAAAAGAAAGGAATGCTTTTGAAACACTGAAGCTTGCTGTAATGAATGCAAGATCATCCAAAGGTTCAATCTCCAAAACTTCTGAAGTTTTAAAAACTTGCAAAGTATTGAAGGTCAAGTCTAATCTTCCAAAGATAGTGTGGAAGATAAAGGAAGACCATATGACAAAGAGTTCTTCACTAACAACAGCAAATGATCCTCAAAGTCTTAGCATATGATCAATTACTGTTGCATTGTCTTCAGTTCATTTTAAAGAGCCCAAGACCAATGAGGCTTGGGTTTCCAAATGTAACTAACTCTCTTTTATTATGTAGGAACAGCTAAAGACCAAGAAGAATATATGGATTATTGACAGTGGTTGTTCCAGACACATGACAGGCAATAGCTCTTTTCTTTATAACTTTGAGAGAATTGATTGAGGGCCAGTTTGTTTTAGAGGAGACGCTGATGGTTACATTATAGGTAGAGGCAGGGTTAGAAATGGAAAGCTCATCATTGACAAGGTAAACTTTGTTAAGGAGCATGGGTATAATTTACTGAGTGTATCCCAATTTAGTGATTAGATACATAACATGCTCGTCACTGAGCATGAGTGCATTGTTCTCAAGCCCGGGGTGATCATTCCTCAACAGCATATCTTGCTTAGAGCACCCCAGAAAGGGAACATGTACAAGATGGATTTGTAGAAAACATCCCCTTCAAGCGAAGTTTCTTGCTTTCGATTTGAAACAAATAGTGATGAGTCTTTCCTTTAGCACAAAGAATGTGCCATGTAAAATTTAAAAACATGAACAAATTAACTAATAAAGATTTGGTAATTGGAATGCCAAAGAAAGAGTTTACAAGTGATGATCACTATGTTGCATGCCTGAAAAGGAAACAACACTTGGTGTCTCACAGGCTAAAGGAAAAGAACTCTATCACTACTCCCCTACACTAATTACACATGGATCTCTTTGGCCCCACCAGTGTAATGAGTCTAGGAAGGACCTCATACTGTTTAGTAATCATAGTTGATTTCATAAAATTCACTTAGGTTTTCTTCCTTAAAAGTAAGGATGAGACTCCTGAGATCTTAAAGAACTTCATTCTAAAAATGGAGTATCAAAGTGATCACAAGGTTAAGATCATAAGATGTGATCAAGAAACTAAATTCAAGAACCAAATCCTTGACTCATTTTTTATGAAAAGGGTATTACAAGACAATATAGTGCTCCCAGGACTTCTCAGCAAAACAGTATTGCTGAAAGGACAAACATGACACTTATTAAAACTACAAGAACCATGTTGTTTGAATCTAAACTGCCCATCACCTTGTTGGTAGCGGTAGTCAACACTGCCTGCTATGTGTAGAACAAAGTTTTAGTAGTTAAGACTCATGGTAAGACTCCTTATGAACTGTGGCATAAAAGAAGAATTTTCATTGGTTTTCTCAGATCATTTGGATGTCCCTACACCATCTTGAATACAAAAGATTATGTAGCCAAGTTTGCTAATAAATCAGATGATGGACACTTTAATGGATACTCTTTCCAAGCTAAGGCTTATAGGGTATACAATCTCAGAACAAGAGTAGTTGAAAAAACAGCCAATGTGATCTTCAATGAGCACACTCCCTATGTGAAAGGTTCTCGTCCTGACTGGCTATTTGATTTTGATTTAGTTACCAACTGTTTTAATAAATCTTATGAAGATGTTTCAAGATCTATAGGTAACACATCAATAGAAGATCCTGACCTATAATTTGAGAGGAGAACACCAAGCAAGACTACTACTTCAACTCCAGTGGTAACTCCCTGTAAATGAAGGTCTTATCAGCACAACCATGACAAATCAAGTTGATACATCTGAGGTATCTAAAAGTTCTAGCTCAGAGGCACAAAAGACAAATGAAAGAGCTTCAAATGTAGAAGGAAATGGTGATGGTAACAGTGATTAAGAATTTTTTGATGCCAATAACCACTCTATTGAAGACAACATCAATGATGTCACATACTTATTAGTTCAAGTTTCTCTTGATAAGTGTGATGATGTGGTGGGAGACACTTCATTGATAGATCTAAACTTCTAAAAATTTAGATCTGTCTAACCAACTTGTTATGATCCCTCAACTTAGGATCCATAAGTCATACCCCACCACAAACATCATTGAGGATGTTGAAAAGGGGGTGAGGACAAGAGAACAAACCCATGACAAAAATGTTTGTCTATACTCTTGGTTCTTGTCCCAGATAGAGCCAAAGAAAGTTGATGAGGCTTTGAAGGATACAAGTTGGGTTGAAGCAATATAAGAGGAGCTGCTTCAATTCAATAGACAAAAGGTTTGGAACCTATGCCCTCTTCCTCAAGGGAAGACTATCATAGGAACCAAGTGGGTGTTTAGGAATAAGAAAGATGATAGAGGACTCGTCATCAAGAACAAGGCAAGACTGTTTGTTCAAGGGTAAACACAAGAAGAAGGAATTGATTACACTGATGCCTTTGCTCCTGTAGCAAGACTTGTAGCTATTAAGATATTCCTAGCATTTGCTGCATCCAAGAACTTCAAGGTCTACCAAGTTGATGTCATGTGTGCATTTTTATATGGGGTGATTGATGAAGAGGTGTATGTCAAATAACCACTTGGCTTTGCAGACCCAGATCATCCTGATTATGTCTGCAAGCTTGATAAAACTTTTTATGGGTTGCACCAAGCTCCAAGAAAGTGGTATGAGACACTATCTCAGTATCTCTGTCAGCATGGCTATAAGAGGGGTATTATAGATGGAACTCTCTTCATTAAAGGAACAGGGAGTGATTGATACTGGTTCAAGTATATGTAGATGACATTATCTTTGGGTCAACTAATCTAAAGCTCTGCAAAGAGTTTGAGAAGCTGATGAAAAATAGATTTGAAATGAGTGCTATGGGGGAACTCAATTTTTTTCTATGAATTCAAGTGAAGCCAGTTGATAATGGCATCATCATAAGTCAATCAAAGTATGTACAGGACATACTTACAAGATTCAACATGGTTGAATGTATGGTTGCAAAGACATTCATAGCCAGAAACCACTCCCTTGGACATGATCTTAAGGGTGAGTGTGCATATGAATATCTTTACAGGGTGATGATTGGATCTTTCATGTATCATACAGCCAACAGGCCTAATATCAGGTTTGCTACATGTATATGTGCAAGATATCAAGCCAACCCCAAGATGTCACACTTGGTTGCTGTCAAAAGAATTCTTAAATATCTTAAAGGTGCCCCTAATCTAGGCCTTTGGTATCCAAAGAATTCTGACTTTAATCAGTATACCTATATAGATAGTGACTATGGAGTCTGCAACATGACTGCAAAGTCCATATCTAGGGGATGTCAATTCCTTATTAGAAGGATAGCCTCGTGGTAATGCAAGAAACAATCCTACTTATCTGCATTAACTGCTACAGCTGAATATATTGTTGTTACAAAGTCCACATTAAGTGCTTTGGATTCAGAATCAGATGTTGTACTATGGATACAACTTCAAAGAGACTCACATCCACATAGACAACAACAGTGCTATCTCTATCATAATGAATCCTATGCAGCACTCAAGGACAAAACACATCAACATCAGGTATCATCTAATTAGAGATAATTATGAAAAAGGATTGATAAAACTTGTCAAAGATAACACAAAATAAACAATATGCTGATCTATTCACAAAGGCTTCTGATGAACAGAGATTTAAATATCTTGTTTTAGCTATTGTGATGATTAACCTTGACTAGATTTTCTTAAAACTTAATCAGTATTGTTTCTAAAATGAATTATGTGTCCTAAGTTATCTAGACAATCGTCTACATAAGCCTAGTTTATTTTGAGAGAAAATCTTTTTCGAATGATATTCCTTAGAATTTTGAAAAATCTTAAATATATTTTCTTTCAGAAGACATTATCGTTGCCTTCGGAAGAATTTTATGTCTTTAAATCAGATAACTACTTATAAGAAATTTTACCTTTGGAAGAAATGTTGTGATATTTCTTCCAAAGCCAAAATATGCTTCTAAGTACTTATGTCTCGGAAGATTCATTCTCGGAAGATTCATTCTCGGAAGTTTCATTCTCCTTAAGAATAAAACATCCAAGTTCTAATATCTTCTGAAACCAAATATTATCCAGAATAGAAAATACTTCAGGTAATTTGTCTTCCAAATCAAATTTCATAAAGCTAAAGGATATCTTCCAAAGTCAAAAATTGGCTTCGAAAGTTTTTTCACAAAACATCCGAAGATAAATTACCATCGAACGAGTTTCGACTTCTAAGAAAACTACCTTTTTGGGCACTTTTCTTAAAGGTGGGACCGACATTCGGACATCAAAGTTTATTCATTTGTATTAACTTTGTCTCAAGTCCATTTCATATAAATATACCCAATGGTTCCCCCCTCTTTCATTATCTTCTTTATCTGAAAATTCTCTAAACCTAAATTCCCATTCACCGCCTCTGTTCTTATCTTTCTTCTCCTCAAAGCTACCCTAAATGGCCAACCTTGACCGTAGAAACCAACCTGATTTTTTCATGCATCTTCACATGCAACATAATCAAGTTTCTCAGTTAAACTCTGAGAAACAACCAAGTTTCTCAGAGGTTTGTCGCTTTCTTTCTCTATCAAACTACTTCATCTCCATCACCATTGATTCTCCACTCCAGAGGATCAACTTATGGACTTTTGGAGGACCTGCCAAGAGGTCACCATGGATGGGGAGAAGGCACTGTCTGCCACATTGTAGGAGAGGACAATATTCATCAATCTAGCCTCTATCAACTCTCATCTATAGCTGGATGATGAAGAAGGTGAGTTGTCCTTCCCAAAATCAGTTGTTAACCACTCCTTTGAGGAGATGGGCTATAATGGTGACTTCTCAGGCAGAACCTTCAAGAAAAGGAAGGTTTTCTCTTAATGGAAGTACCTCCTACACGTCATTATCCATAGTTGTCTAATAAACATTGAAGATGGGACCAAATTCTAGAAGACCTCTCTTTCATAGTCCATGGGATGGTTCATGGGGTCAAGTTTAAGTATTCACAATTTGTGTACACTAATTTACTTGCAAACTTGGACTCCTTAGAATATTATATGTTCCCTAGATATGTCCAGCATATTCTCAACTATGAACTGGGCTCACAGTTGAGGGGAACGGATAATATTCTAAAATTTGGGACAGATGAAGCCCGATATCTTCAAGGCTATAAGAAAGCCTACATTGGGCTTCTCAGGGGCAGTAAAGACCTGGTCCCAAAAATGTTAAAGCTTATTACTTAAGGTGATAACCTAGCAGCACCAGTTAGTATTGAACACACACCTTCTACTTCAAGACCACCCACACAGCCACAAATAACCCTCACCTACCAAAGAAAATCCAAACGAACCCCTTCACATATTATTCAACCTATGCAGACCCCTATATCACCACCCATATAGGAGAAAGTGGACACAAGATCTCCGACTTCTCCTGAGGCGCAAACCACTCCCATCTCGAAATTGATCAGACATTAGGTTCCTCATGCTCAGGCTGATGAGCTTATCATCCAAGAAGCCTTAAGCCTTCACTTAGAGTCTCAACACTCTAGTCAACAACTTTAAGGGAAAGTTACCTTCCCCAGCCTCTAGATCTAAACCAGCCAATTCCCAGCTTAGACTTCTATGATGATAAGGATATGGCACTCAGTGAGTACCATGAGTCTCTCTTCTCTTTCCCTTCTCAAAGAGAGATGAGTACTCCTGTGTCATCCATATATATCCCACATCATCCACCTTCTAATGAGGTGGATCTTCTTGAACATGTTCAGGGGATCCATATGGAAGAGGCTCTCACTTATGCAAGTGATTACATCATTAAGACCTCAACCATGGCCAACCTAGCCCATTGACACTTCAACTGAAGCTGTTGGTGAGAAGGGGAAATCCAGAAGCCAAGAACAACAGGCTGGTGATAAGGAAAACTACTTAGGTCCAATTCTCTCATCCCCTAGTGATTCTTCTACTGAGGATGAGGGGAACCTTAGACTAAAGATGTGAAAACTAACCAAAACATGCACTTATTTAGTCTCCAATGTCAGTCACTTGGAATCTCAAGTGACTACCATGTAAAGGTGGGTCAATGATCAGCAACTTGAGATCTCTAATCTCAAGGAACAACTAGCTAGGAGAGCCTTTAGGAGGACTCAAGCAGGAACACAAGAACCTAAGGATGTGATAGACTTAACCTCCAGCTCACCTACGCAAGTGGGTGATGCTACCAAAAAGGGGAAGGAAGTTATCACAATCATAGAACCTGAGAGTCCTTCTTAGTGTACGGACATGGAGGATTCACCACCCTCACTTGTAATTGTCCACACTCAACAACCTCCTCAAGTTCATACTAATATGGACTCTCTTATAAAAAGTCTATTTAAGGAGAGTATGCTAAGGCAATGTCATCCCCACCCTATGGAGCTGCAAATGAAATACATGAGTAGAGCCCTAATACTGCATAGATTTCAAGCACAGAAAGAGGTCTTTAACTTTCAAACCTTGAACGTCTATGATAGTCTTTCTCTAGTCAATATACCACTTGTCAACCCAACTCAACATAGACAAGATGATATATTGGCTGAGAGAACTCAAGACAGGATTATTGAAGAACTCAGAGAAAGAAGAAGACAAATGCAAACAGGCAATGTCATTGATCAACTGGATGTTGAAGTGGAACCTAAGACTAGCTTTGAAGGGGAAACCTTGACTAAAGGCTCAGTGCCTGAACCAGTGAGCATTGTCACATAAACCATCACTACAACTTCATGTACCCTCAGTGAGGCACTAATTATTGAAGGTGTTTAACAACCTCTCTCTGGCCAGAGGCTGACTGCTAAATCAGGCAATAAAGGCTAAAGTTCTCTCCATCCTGAGTCACCAAAGCCTGTGAGTGACAAAGGGAAGAGGAAAATGACTCCTGAGGATATTGAGGAGGAGAAAAGAGAGAGGAAGAGGAAGCTAAGGGGAGAGAGTTCAACTAGTTCCTCAGGATTCATGGAAGCTGCAATCAGGACAGCCCCAGGCCAAATGCTCAAGATGACAAGTTGAGGGCTGCAAGATTGAACTATTTGGGAACCAGGAACTACAACATTGATGAACTCATCTATCTTCCCTTAGAAGAACTAAATGAACTGGCACACGTAGAGCTAACAAAAGAGAAGAATGAGGCAGAGGATGCAGAATTGCTCCTCAGAGTTAAAGAAGAAAGAAGGCAAAAGAGGTTATACAAACATTCTCCTACTCTCTCCCTAGTTCATGAAAGCGCTAAGAGAGAGGCTTTGGCAAATAAACAAACTCAGGTAGACAAGGAGGCTAATAGGCAAAACATGATCAACTACCTGAGTGCCACAGGTCTCTATCATGCATTAGCAATTCTACCCCTCTCATATAAATATGTTGAATTTGAATATCTTAAGCGGCTGGAACAATAGCTCATCAATGAACATAAGGCTACTAAGAGAAAGATGAAGGAAGAAGCTGCAAAGTCAAGATCCATCATCCAAAAGAGTCAAAAGAAGCCTGCTGACAGGTAGAGGATGATGAGCTTCTTAAAGCTATATGGATTTTCTAGAAGGAGGCTTGGTCCAATGTCTCTATCCACTATGGATGAGCACATTAGACTAATCAAGCAGAAGATTAAAAAGGGAGAGCTTGTGGACTTGCATTCTCCACCTAGCCAAGCTCCCCCTACGGTTGAGGTTAGGGTTGAACCAACACAGACACAACCTGGACCTTCAGCTGCATCTCAGCAAACTTCATCTTCTAGTCCACACAAGGGTTCTGCTCCCTTTCCTTCTGAACCTGTGAGGGAAGAGGACCCAACTGAGAGAGGCACAAGAGAACAACCTGGTACACAAGACCAGCCCTCTTAGTTAAACACTCCAAAGAGAAAGAAAATGATGGTTGTGATAAAAGTATCTAAGAAGTCAAAGGCATCCACTTCCAGACCTCAGGATGAGTCAGAGCATCCGGAGGAAGTGTAACAAGAGGCTGCTCAACCAACTCCTACTCAAGCACAACCTCTTATAGCTGGAAGACTTATCTTGTCTTGGACCTGTGATTCTAATCTTGTTAGATGTTATGTCATCAAAGATCAAGATGGTCAAGATGTCTACTAATGGCAAGACATGCTTGATCTACCACTGCATGATCTCCATGACATGAGAAGGTATTATGGAGGTCTGAAGGATCCAGACCAAATGATGAAGAAGGGAATGGTCTTGATCCTAATAAGGACAGTCAAGTACTGAACAAAATTCTCTACTTTGGTAGCATCAGCCTAGGGGGAGTTTGCAAGGTTATATAAGAAGGCTGATGCAACCAAAGCAACCAAAGGCTTCCTGCATGCATGCACTTAGTACAAGGTAGAAGTTGCTTTGAAAGTTTTACACTGCATAGAAAATATTCCAAGTGTATTATCTTCCGAAGCGAAAGACCAAATCTTCCAAATCCAAAAGATGAAGTCTTCCAAAGTTTCAAGGAAAAAGTCTTCTGGAGACAAAGAAGTGAAAACTGGTTTCTTCCGGAAATAGAGGAAAATATGCTTTCCTGAAGACTTGGCATAAAGCTCACCCATTTTCTGCTGTAACTCTGAAAACTCACCAACTTGTATGAGTTGGTGACAAAGTTCAAGCATTTGTAACTGTATATTGAGGTCTTGAGTCTGTAACTTTTTACTTTATGTACTTTTATGCTTTTTGTAATATATTAGGATGTGAGCTATGGCATATCATAGTCACTAGTTAAAAGGTAATCTTCCTTTTGACTCCACATTTATGTCATTGTCTTTCAATGTTTCAACTGCATTTCCAAACATATATGTATAAAATATATATATACACACACACATGTGTATATATATATATGTGTATATATATGTATATATATCTATATATATGTGTGTGTGTATATATATACATATTATATATATATACATATATATATAATATGTATATATATATATAT
>BJCO01722190.1:0-34706 GCA_018326465.1 Flaveria floridana | reverse complement strand
CTGTGCCAGGTATCAATCAGACCCGAAGGAATCACATCTAATTGCTGTCAAACGCATATTTAGGTATCTCAAAGGTAAACCAACATTAGGGTTATGGTACCCTTATGAATGGAATTTTGAGTTACACGGATATACAGACAGTGATTATGGTGGTTGTTGCCAAGATAGAAAATCAACAACGGGTGGGTGTCAATTTTTGAGTCCCCGATTAGTCTCGTGGCAATGTAAGAAACAAACCAACGTCTCTGTTTCTACAGCAGAAGCTGAGTACATTGCTGCTTCAGCGTGATGCTCTCAAATCCTATGGTTGCAAAATCAACTATTGGATTACGGGTCCAACTTTTTAAAAACACCAATTTATATTGATAACACAGCTGCTATGTTTATAACATCTAATTCTGTCCAACATTCCAAAACCAAACATATCGAAATTCGATATCATTTTCTTAGAGATAACTCTGAAAAAGGTTTAATCATTTTGATTCAAATTGCAACTGAAAAGCAGTTGGCTGACTTATTCACCAAAGCCTTCTTACTAGGCAGGTTTGAATATTTGGTCGAGTCAAGTGGTTTAATCAATCATATTTGAACTTTGATTTGAATTCAAAATGATACAAACCCGCCCTTGACTAAACAGAAATTTTTCATGATCAACTGTCGATGTTAATTGCCTTCTGTATATATATGTGTGCATGTGTGCATTGTATGAAAAAGAAAATACAAAAATAGAAAAGTACAACATGAAAAAATATGACAAATACTACTTTAGTATTAGTTTACATTTCTTAGGGATTGAATCAAATTTACAATATGTGAGAGATGATAGTACATCAGTTAGTTCAGTTACATACTTCACTCGTTAATAAAGTCTGACATGATCAGATCAAATGTGTAGGTAAGGTCATGCAATTAGACTGAAAAAGTAAATTCTTGTGATTTAACTAAATCATCTATGCATGTATGTGTATTCATCTTAGTACTGATGAGTAGCATTAGCTAATCAGATTGAATGCTTGTAAAGTTACAAACCTCACACCTGGTGGTGATATGAATAACCATGAGTTTTGTTATAGGCATCAACTCACTTCTCTGTTATGAGTCATCATAGACCTAAAGTGATGAGATATCCTCTGTTGTAAGTAATTACAGACCTGGATTCTCTCTTGATGTCAAAAGATGCCAATGTGCATAACCCATTCATCATGAATGGTTAAGAGATTATCAAATGGTTCTCTATGATAATTCTCAATTAAATTATAAACATGAACTCTGGTTATGAATATATGTTGGGTACTCAAGTTGAGAAGTTTGTACTTTCTTGTATCTCTTGGTGATAGTTGATCTCTCTAAGTCTTTGTGTGAGTCATGTCATGTCATATTAATATAAATCTTAATCAATCCAAGAATTGAAAAGGTAAGTGTGCTGCACCTTTTACCAAAAACACTTTGTATCTGTCCTTAGATCATGTGTCTCCTTTTCTGCAATATCTGCTGACCTGGAACACACTTGATCAGGATTTAATCAGTGTCATTGACTATTCACAATTTATTTTTGTTTAATGTGCTGGACTTATACTGATATGATCTCAGTGTAGACATTGATTCATGTGTGTTTGTTAGTTTTATATTCTGCTTTCATTTTGCTTATATGCATGTTTTTCTGTGTGTGTGAAGGCTTATTAACATGATAAGTATGATCTTCTTATGATATTTTTAGAAACTTCTAAGTTTTGTAAAACTTAAAAGTTTAGAGGGAGTAAAAAGTAAGAAGATTTCAAGAGAAAATTAATAACAAATCAAAATGGAATGATTTGGATGGAAAGGATACAACAAAATAACTCAAGCATATGTGCTGTTAATCATAAAACAATGAACCTGAATCACTCAATGTTGGAAAAGCTTCTTGCAAAATATTTTGTGAGACTAAAGTTGGTTAAATTTAGAGACTAAAATGACGGAAAATTAAATTTCAAAAGTTAAATAAAAGGTCAATAATTGAAATGAACAAAAGTTAAATCATCAAGGTTCAAAGTGTAAAAAGTTCATTTTTGAGGGACTAAAATGTAAATTTTGGGGAAAAAGTCAAAAATATGCAAAAATTGTTTAAATATTAGTATGAAATATTACTAATGTGTTCAAACAGTGTGTAGGTGAATGATTTAAAAAATACAAGTGTGAGTATCAAGTGAAGTCAATCTCATACGCCTAAACAATGGCCATACGCTTGAATAGGAGCATGAAGAAGTTTCAGAAATTTCACAAGTGTTTGGCGTTTGTTAATTTCTCATGCGTCTAAACAGTTGTCATGAGTTTGAAATTTAACTAAGTGTTGGGCGTTTTATGTTGCTCATGCGCCTACACAGTGTTAAGACTTCTCAGGGTTTGAAAGATTCAAGTGAAATTCACAAGTGTTAGGCGTTTCAGAAACTTCATGCGCCTGAACAGTGCAAAAGCGCCTAAACAGGACTTATGCGCCTGAACAATGCTCATGCGTTTGACCCCATACGCACAAACAGTGCTAATGCGCCTAATAACTTAGTGAAATTTAGGACTTCATGCGCACAAACAGTGCTCATGCACCTAAAATTTCACTTATTATAAATAGAACACTTGCAAAATTTTCACTTCATTTTTCACTTCAAAACCCACTTAAAACCTCCCCTGAACCTTCGACACTCAGTAAAAACCCATTTCATCAATACTGATCGTTTGAGCTCATAATCACTGATTGTTAATATTGTATTTGAGATTGTGAATGTAAGTACATGATCTAAATCAGTATGTTTTGATTAAATGATGGTGATTGTGATAGGCGTTCGACTGCTATTCTGGCGTTCGAACCCTAACCTTGTAAAAATTTCAAGTTTTGGGCATTTCAATCGAAACAATCGCAGAAATTGATTATGGAATGTGATTAACATCTGATTTCGAGCATATTGATATCTTAAACATTGATTGAAATGAACATTGATTGAATGTTACTGTTCACTGTTCATCGATGAACAGTGAAGATGAAGACGAAGATGAACCGATTGATTTATTGAATAAAATAATGAAAAACAAATAAAAATTAATAAAATTCATGGTGAAAAGATTTAAAAAGTTAAATAAAATGAACAAAGATAAAATAAACAAAAGTGTTTAATTTTTAACAAAATTCAACTTGATAATTCAACTTTTATAAAAACAGAAATGTTTTACACTTAGAATTAATTAACATTACAAGTTGAGTTAATAAGTCAAATACATTAAACACATTAGTTTATTATATCTTAAATCATCACATGTTCAAATTCATATTCAATCTTTTGCTCTAAAATTCATATGTTAAACAAATTCATAAGTCACATTTTTTCTAATGTTCATTGCTTTACACTTTTGTAGATGGCTGATCTGAAGTTTGAGCCTATGCATAATGTTGCTGCTTTGCTCAATGAAGATGTCCAAGATGCTATATCTTATAAGGAGATGATTAGATTCCTTCTGAGGATAAGATATGTATATGCCATGTGCTATCAGCCAGTGATCTATGATAGACTGATCAGGAAGTTTTGGAGTACTGCTGAAGTTGAAGTAAATGAAGAAGGAAGGAAAGTACTAAGAGGGTTTGTGACTAATAATCGTATGATTGAAGTATCAGAAGAGTCTATAAGAGTTGCATTGAGACTGGGTCATAATAATCCTGAAGATCACTCTGAGCTTACATTTAATGAATGTAGAGAAACATTCATGGAAATGGGTCATCCTGATCATTTCCCAAAGAAATAATTTTTTAGAGCTCGTGTGTATAATCATTGGAAGCTTTTATGCTATATCTTTCAACACTGCATGTCCAAGAGAAGTGCTGGGTGGAATTCATTCCCAGTGGACATTGCATCTCCTATTGTAGCCACTTCAACAGATAGAAGATTTAATATGGCTAGATGGATTTTGAATGGATTCATTTTTAATTTGGAGAAGGGTATAAGGAACAAATACCTTATGTACCCTAGATTCTTACAAATGATCATCAATGAGGAATATCCAGATTTACATGTTTATGGAGTTGGAGGAGAGATACTTGAACTGGAACATATGTCTGAAGTATCATATAAAAGACTAGCTATGTTGACTGGTGCTTAAAATGTTCTAATGTTTGAATATATGAGGAATGTTGCTAATGATGAGGTAGACATCACTGTGGATCACTACCACTTACTGGAAGGTGAACCAGTAGATCCTGCAGACTTGATAGATGAAGTTCCTCAAAACCCACCTCAAGATGATGATGAGGAAGATGATGATGATAATGCAGATGCTCATGATGATGATGATAGTTCTTCTAGTTCTAATGATGATAATAATGATGGTGGTGGTAAAACTGAAGCACACCAATCATTGAGTAGTGAGAGAACTATGTCTGAGCATGTTAATGAAGCTCAACACGAAGGTGAAGGAACATTTGGTGGTGCTTTACAAGATGAGAATGTGAATGAAGCACAAGATGACGTAGATGATGTGATTCATAATGAATCTGTGCATGAAGTTCAAAATGTTGAAGCTGAGATGAATGTACAAAATGAAGAAATTGAGCATGAGGCTGATGTGCAAAATCAAACTATTGAGTATGATTTTATGGATGCTTTTATGTATAATCCAATCTTTGAGAACACTCCTTCTATTCAAACTCAAGAAATACCTGTAAGTGCAACACATAATGTGTCTGTACAAACAGAGGAGGCAGTTGATATAGATGAGTTGGAGTTACTTAAAGAAGAAAATGCTTATAAGGAGAAAGAAATTGCAGATCTTAAAGATAAACTTGAGAAGTTGCAAGAAAGCAACTTGAAGTATGAAAAGGAAATGAGTTTGCTAAAAGATGCAAATAAAAAGCTCAAAGAAGATCTGAAAGACAAGGATGAAAGACTTGTGACTTATGCAAAAGATAAAGATGATGTTATAAAGAACTTTGATCTCATGATTAAAGATTATGATCTTCTGGAAGAGAGATTTAAGAAGGTAACTGAAGAGAATGAGAGAATGAAAGAGGAACTGAGCAAGAAGCAAGAGCCTCAAAAGCCAACATCTCCAGATATTGTAATAGTATCTGATATAAATCCAATAGATGTTGAAGCTCCTCAACTGGTAGATAAAGGTAAAAGGAAGATTGATGAAGTTGATGATTTAGTTTTACCTGAATCTTCCTCCAAAATTCAAAGAATTGAAGAAGTAATTTAGAAAGAAGGTCACGAGGAAGAAAGTATTGATGCTGAAATACAAAAAGTTCAAGAGCAAGTGTCTCAAGAACAAATTGGTGCTTTCGATGATATTGAAGATGAATTTGAGGATGATTGGTATGATGAAGTATTGAATGATAATGATATTGATGAGGCAAACTTTAAAAGAACATTCTCTCCAATTGAGCAAACTCAAGATCAAGATGAAATTCCTATTGATTTTGAAGACAGATACAATTATCTGGTCAGGATGAAATACAATAGAGTCTATTTGGATGGGTTAACTGTTTCTTAGATCAATGATGAATATGAGAAGTGTATAACAGCAGAGTCTGTAGCCCCAATTGATCCAAATGAGATTGTTATAGAACATGGAGAATGGATTAGAGCTCAAGAAGTTATTAATGTTGATGACTTACCAAGGTCTGAGCTACACCATCCTGATCTAGAAGATATGAATGTGTTAGCTTTGAGGTCATGGTTGCAAGCTAGAAATTATCCATGGAAAAGATTATAAAGACTTCAGTCCACTTCATTGAGGAATCTTGTTAGGAGTTTTTAGGAAACTGAAAAGCTTACTAATAAGATGATTATCCTGGACACAGATAACCCTTAATATTTGGAGATTACTAAAAGAACAAGGATGTTGAAACCAAAAGAGATTCAATCAATGGCAAGGAAGTACAACTATGATAGAAGACAAGAGATGATGAAGATGTTTGCTGGTACTGAAAAGGAAGCTTACAAAGCTACTCCTGAGCAGAGACATCTATTTGATAATTCAAGAAGTACAGGAGACATGGTTAGGAACATATTGCAAAAAGGACAGTCAGTAGCTGAACTGTTGAATGCTATGATTGCTCCTGACTTTACTAACCAAGTGAAAATCATTGCATGGAAGTATGATGAGATCTTTGATGTCTTTTTGATTAAAAGAGTAAATGCTGTGTGTGATGTTTATCACTTTTACACAAGTATTATAAAACTTCCAGTGCAAGATCTCAAGGAGTTAGACAAATTACCTCTGATCAACCCATCGAATGTTAAACGTGGGACGATGTTTGTTGAGTTATTACATAGAGGTATGAGTCGAGCTATGTCATTCCTTCAAACCAGATGTGGTCAAGAAGATAAGGCTTACTTCACTGAATTGGAGAAGCAAAACAAATACCAAGGAAGGAAAAAGGTTGAAGAACACTTTATGGTGGAATTTTGTGACTATTACTTTCATAAAGTTACAAATCTTGGTTTGAAAGTGATAGAGGGTACTCAAAGAACAAAACCTATTTTAAGATGGTTTTACAATTCAGAGACTTTTGAGCTAAAGCTGGTCCGTAATCTCGAGAATTGGGATGTGGACATGATTACTTTATTTGGTGTATTTGAGCTCAAACTGTTACATCCTAGTTATATCTCTTTTCTTGCTGTTCAAAGATTTGAGAAAGTGACTCCGGATACAGCTGAGAAAGATAAGAAGTACTTTTTGTCTATGATTAATGTGATGAATGCTGCCATGGAAAGGATTTCATTACGAAAAGCTCTTGCTTATGCTAACATTGTAAAAAGCGACATTAAGGATATTGAGTTCATGAGAATTTCAAGGAAAGGAGTACTGGAGGTGTACTTAAAAGAAAGCAAACGTCCTATTGAGTTGTATGCTAATGTTGATATTGCATGCTTGTCAAAGGATACTTTGGAGTGAATGAGTCAAATGGAGATAAAGACAAATGAATCAAAACCAGAACAAGCTGTGCTTGCTAGTAAATTCAAGTCATCAATTGAGAATGCACTGAAAGAGCTAGAGATGTACAAGAAGAAGCCAATATTCAAGATCAAAGAAGAACCAGAAGATTACTTTGATATATGAAGATAGAAGAATGAAGATAAAGAGAAGATAGATAGCTAAAGACAAAGAAAAGATGAAGATACAGAAGCAAAGACAAAGAGAAGATAAAGACAAAGAGAAGATTTTTGAAGACTGAAGACAATGTGAATCTTAGGGGGAGTATTGTTAGTGCTCTAGAAAGATTAACATGTAGTCTTTGTATGTCTTTTACAATTTTGTCATAGTGTAGGGACTAGAATTGTAAATAGATAGTCTCTAGTTTATTGATAGCATAAATAGCTTAGACTAGAGTATTTTAGTAGATTTGTATGAACTGCTTTCTTACTCTTGTAATTGTCTTTGCTTATATCAATGAAACTATCTTTGCTTATTGTTTGTCATGAACCTTGGAAATTAATAACATTGACACTTTCAATTAGCGTTGTGTGGCATGAACAATCTTAACCCTCACATCTCGATGTTTTCACCGTTAAGGTTGGGGTGTGACAACTGATAAGCATACATATTTAGCATTGTTGAGTGAGTTCTAGTTTTATAATAATATAGAAAGTAAACTTTTGAAAACATCTTTTAATGAACACATATTCATCTTTTATAACAGTCACATTGACTTCCATAACATTATTTATCATGTTCATTATCTTTCTTTTTTTTATTATCTTCCTATTTCATAACTAGGTTTGCACAAATCAAGAGCCTAAAACATCTGGTTGGTGACAAATGCCACATCCTGTCAGGACCTCATATAGAGTGGTAGCAAACCCCTCACAGTTGACCATACTGCAAGGCTTATAGCCTACTCATGAACAAAGGTCTAACATCTGATTTTACCCACATAAGTTGATTCCATCAATAGTGCTTGCAAGGCTTTTCATCAGGATTAGGACTCGGGTAACATTCATTATGTTCCAGTGTTATTCTTTTTATTCATTAATGTTCCTCTTTATTATAGGTAATAGTTATAAGGTATTATTCTTCATTGCATTGCATAACATGGAACATTTAATATTATTCATATAATAACGCCCCTAAGATAACTATAGCATTAACTCAGATAAAACTCCTAAGCATCAACAAATTACACTACAAGAAAAATGATCGTTAAGGACTGAAAAGTTAGTCCTTGATACTTTGAAACCAGTCCTTAATGGTCATTTGAGACTGATTTTACTAGTCATGACCCAGTCACCTATTTTTTGTCCTAGATAGTGTTATCAGTAACTGAATATCAGTCATGGTTGTATGGAATCAATAGAGACTAATTTCAGTCTCCAAAATATTGAAATTCAATCTTGATTCAATCCCTTCGAATCAGGTCATTTCAGTCCTGAATACACTTTTTTCATGACTAGAAATAAGTCTTTACTATTATCTTTTTAAGGACCAAAATTCAGTCTTCAAAACATATAAATTCACTCCTTAATTTATCCCCCAAACCAAATCATTTCAGTCCCGAATATGCTTTATTTGTGACTGAAGATCAAACATTAATACCATGATGTTAAAGACTAAAAATCAATCTTAGAGATCTTTGATATGTTCATTTTAGATATTAAAGAATACTTATTAGTGTCCTCTGTATTAGTATGCAATGATATATATATTTTTACGACTAATAACAACAAGTAATGCAATGTCTTATCATACCAAATGATAATTCAATCAATCACATCTAAAACATAAGTTCAAAAATTTAAAACCAAACAATCAAACATTTAGATGAATTATAAGTTGATTACTTCTAAACCATAAGTCTTCAATATCAGCCAAAACCTTCGATCTCTCTATCATTAATTTGCTCAACTGACCCGGTTGCTCTGGTACTTGTAGGTGTGGAAACTGAACGATCAAAATCTGGGAACTTTGAACTCATGAACATTGACATTTAATCATACTTATCTTTGCTTTGTTTTAATTCCTCTTCGAGTGAAGCAACTTGATTTCTAAGAGCTTCGGCCTCACTTGTTGGTGGTTGAGACGATCCAACTTCCAATGTCATCCAATAATCTTCTTTTCGTAAAACCGGCCCGACACCTACTTCCCATGCTGATTTTATTGTTTTCTCCTTGGAACACACACTCTTGATTGCCTCACTCTCTATCTCATGTTCCATGGTAGTAGTTAGATTTGTTCCTTTAGAAATTAACTTAGACATAGCCTCCTCTTTGTGACGAATAATATTTTCCTACAATTTTTGAGGGTAATAAAATTAATATTTAAAACCAATAACAGCCTAAAATCAAAAGATATTTAATTTTTTTGAAGATATGATTTGCCAGCCTTGTTTTATAGCATTGAAATGCAACTTGTGATATACTTCAAGTGGGCTAGGAGGCACTTGTGTCTCGTGATTTGTTCGTGATAACAAATATTATGATAAATAAAGTTAAACCTATGATTTGGACAGTTGATCAACAAAAGTATAAACATATACAAAATACACTCAATAAACGTTTTACCCTTACATAGACCGGTGCTCCCCACATATGAAAATTTCTAACGACTTAACAAAAGACTATAGTTTGCTTTAACCATGCTAAAAGGATATAATTTTGATGCGAACCCAATTTGACCTATAGCCATGCAATATGACAATTGATTTATAAAATGATAATAGAAAACAAATAATAATCATATGTGTTTATAATGGTAATGATCGACATAATTCATGGGATGTCATAACAAAAGAAAGGTATATTATTTACTTAATAAGCTCATTTAGCTTTTCCCTTTCAAGTAACTCATAGCACTTAACATGTTAGTATACAAGCTCAAATCCAAAACATATTTCTTTCAACAAAAAAAGAAACAACATAGCAGTAGATCAACTTTATAAAAGAAAGGCTCTGTGTAGATGTCTAGGTCGTTAAAGGCTCAAGGCACACCCAAGTTGTCAACACCTAATGAAGGAGAATAATTCCATTTTTAACATATCAAGCCAAAAAAGTACAAGTAGAACATACCAATCAATTATAAAGAAATTAACTATAAAACTTGAAAGCTTACCATTTGGAATATATGATTAGCTATTGACCGGGAGCCTCCTCTACTTGTAACAACCTGCTTTCCTAGGTTAATTTTCATTTGATTACTATATTTCTATGAAATAGAAAACAAAGATATATGTTAGAAGAACCCAAAATAGATACAAAAAATGTGCTAATATTTCTATTATACAAGATATATGGTCTTTTAAGGGATAATAGTAGTCTAAAAGTACCGGTATCGTACCTGTACGAAAAACGAACAGATTGAAATTAAAATAAAGATGATTACCCGAGTCAATTCCAACTCCCAATAGTCGCACATGTGGTTCCAATTTTCTTGGCTGTGACAATTGGATTTCATTTGTGATCTTGCGTACCGCGGATTGGTTAATGTTAGGACCGCATACGTACGGAGTACTAACTGATTCAACGTGAAACCACATCAAATAGCGTGGAATTCTATTTGATTGATGATCCAATCAGTGAGAACGACAACCTGATCAATCTAATGATTAAACAAACGTTAAGAACGAGTTGAAATCGATCAGGAACGAACTTTGATGTTGGATGGACGAACTAGAACGCTCTGGATGGCTAGGGTATGATAATATTCGAAGTGTTACGTTTTTCCACGAATTATATGGTATTTATAGTTTTTCATTATACAATTGTACAACTAAGCCATTAGCATGGTTCAGTCGTGCGACTGAGTCATGTGTTTGATTCATACGCATGACTGAAAGTTCAGTCGTGCGACTTAATCAATCTTATGTCTTAGTCGTGCGACTGATCCAGTCACCTGGTTCAGTCATGCGACTGGTCCATAAGTATGGTCCATTAGTGCGTCTGGTCCATGAGCATGGTCCATTAGCATGAATAACCACAAGACTAAGTCAAACACATTTCAAAATCATTATTGACTCAGAACTATGCACAACAACCCCAAACCTATATATAATGTTCATTCATATGTGTAATAATAAATATTATAAGCATATGATATAATCAACAGTAAATAAACATCCAAACTTATATATTTCATTACATTAAGTTCTTGCATTACACATATGTAAGAAATGAAAGACATAGACATTAAAGTACAATAAACTAGGGACATCGTGTATTAACAAACTCCCCATTGGACCTAGTTTACTCTATTGACTAACACTTTTCACATGCTCTTGAAACTTCTTGTACTTCTCCTTTTTGGTGACTCCAGCATGAATCTCAAATGCGAAAATAGAGTCGTATGACGTGTTGGAACCAGAGAGCTTGTACAATGTCTTGTGTATGATAGAACAGTGGCCACTTGTATAAGATATAAACATCTTCTACTGACAAGTTAGTAAGCCACATTGGGTCGAATACCCTGATCGTCTTAATCTGTCCCTCTTGGTTAAGCACAATCACTACTTCACCCGTCCTCCAATCATAATACCACCACTTAAAGTAAGGTGTGAAATTCTGTGACATTTCCCTTAACGGTATCTTAGACATTATCCTCGGAGGTTTCCACTTCAACACCACCTTCCGTCTTTCAGAGAATGAGTCAACATCAGTTTTGTGAAGAAACCTCATTGGTTATTGAGGTTTGAAGTTGACTCATCTCGTGTGGTATTCTTTCTTCAACGCCTTCTCAAACCATCCCGACGTTTTCCTCGGGTTGGCATATAACATATCTAGGCACGCTAGCCTGTTTAACTCAAAACCTGGGAGAGTCTTCAGATCATGTGGATATCTGTAGTACTCGATCCCTTTCTCTCTTTTAATCGCATAGACATCTAAGTCCTCAAAATACGCCCAGCTAATAATCTTTCAGGACACTTTTTGATGTATTTTAACTTTGTACAGCTTGGTGTAGGCATTTTGCTTTGGAGGTTCTCTCTGAGTTTTCATCTCAGCTAAACATGCAGCCCATTCAGCCTTCTTTTGTTCCATATCAGCATTAGTAGCCTGGGCTTTATCTTCTGCCACTTCTTTCTCTGTAGCTTTCTCATCAATCTTGGCGAAAGCCTCACTCACAAACGTCTCACCCAAGTCTGGGATAACGTTTCCATCAAAGTCAGTGTACTGAGATAATGTTCTGAAGTGACATCCTCTATATCTATATCATCTACTCTATGTAACTCCTCATCACTGATCACATCGACCTCATAAGCATCTTTAACTATCTCGTCAGGGTTGAGTCTGAACATCTCTACGAGCTGTTCATCAGATAGATCGTGTATGATCTCCCCTTCTTCTGGAGTGTAACTCATAGATCGTCTAACAATCCCTTGCAAATCAAGAATCATTGTAAGTTGAGTCTTAGTTTGCTGAATGGGAGCGACATCGTATTCATCGACCTGTTGAATTTCATTTGTTTTGATAGAACAATCAACAAATCACACATTAATAAATAATCAATACATTAAACATAAATTATCATTATTTACATTAATGTAATACAAAGTTCAATTACAAAAAGTTTCAAATTACATAAACTTTCTTAGTCATTACTTTTATCTTGAACTTGAGGCTCATCTGCTTGAGGAGCTGAGGATGAGGTTCCCTGATCCTGATTCTTCTTTGTACGCCTCTCCCTCGCAGATTGAGTTGAGGCTGACATGTTAGCATCACCTTCAGGGTCGTCCTCCTCATCATTGTCTTTCTTTTTCTCCTCTCCACTCTCACCAGCCTCCTCCTCATCACCCTCATCCTCTGATTCATCATCGCTAGAATCGTCATCATTATCACCATCATCATCTCCATCTCCTTTTATCTTTAGAGGCTTCTCCTTCTTTCCTTTCAGCCTTAACATGATCTTCTTAATCTTCTTCTCCAACCCCTCGATCCTCTTGGCGGATGCTAGCACTAGCTCATTTTGAGCTTGAAGGGCCTTGTGCGCTCAAACTAAAGTCCTGTCATGAGCTTCGTTCTTCTCAGTAAGCTTGATGATTTGCTTGCCCTATGCTGCATTAACCGCCATCAGATGGCTCAATTGGTTAGCCCGGAGATCATCAGTCGCCAACAGCTTGAGCACTAGCCTGTTATGGCTCGCAAGTTGTTCCTCTAACTCAAAAGTGGGTAGAGTAGTGCCCTATAGAGGTGGAATTTGGGTGGATGTTCCGGCTTGGGGAATAGTTGGGGTGGTTGTAGATGTGGTGTATATGGGTGTGGGGAATAGTGTGGTTTTAGGTATTGAGGGTGAGGAAGATGTGTGTAACAACCCAACATAACCGCACCATGATATTGTTTGCTTTGGCCGGGATGAACCACCATCGCCTCACGGTTTTGTTTTCACCTGAACCGGGACGTACCACCATCGCTCAGGCAAAACGCGTCACAGTGGGGAAGGTCTCAAGCCCCATATAAATAAGTATTTGTTCTCCTTCCTAACCAATGTAGGATGTTACAATCCACCCCCTTAGGGATCCTAGCGTCCTCGCTGGCACACTGGCCCAACCCTGGCTCTGATACCATCTGTAACAGCCTAATGTAATCGCACCATGATATTGTCCGCTGTGGCCGGGACGAACCACCATTGCCTCATGGTTTTGTTTTCACCTGAACCGGGACGTACCACCATCGCCTAGGCAAAATGCGTCACAGTGGGGAAGGTCTCAAGCCCTTATAAAGAAGCATTCGTTCTCCTTCCCAACCAATGTAGGATGTTACAATGAGGGTGTAAGTGTGGTCGTGGGTATGTCGGTGGTAGTGGTTATGATGGTGGTAGTGGCTGTGATGGTGGTAGTGGCTGTGGTGGTGGTAGTGGCTGTGGTGGTGGTAGTGGCTGTGGTGGTGGTAGTGGCAGTGGTGGTGGAAGAACTCAACAAGATAATCTTTTGGCGTGTTCCCTTCTTTCCATGGGGTTGGTCCATTCTCTTCCTCCTTGAACCCTTAGCACTCTAGGCTCCCCCTAGGCTGATTGGCTGTTCGGGTGTGTAAGATGGATCAGTCTCCTCAGTGTCTACACCCTTAGAACGAGCCTGGCGGGTACCAACCACCTCCTTTCCCTTCTCGGTAGCTACCACTTGCTACCTACCTGTCTCACTAGAGGCTCCTCCTTAGATTCATCTTCTTTCTCTAGATCAAAGTTCCTGATATCCTCACTGATCAGGAAGTCTTGGTGGATGGCAGCTTGCTCAGATCCACCAGCAGCTGATGAACCACCATGATATGAGGGTAGTTGGACAGTAAATGTGTCACTGGCTCTGGATTGACTTGAGCCCTCATCTCCACCACCTTGACCCTTATCCTGGTCATCATCATCATCATCCTCGTCATCATCAGGAATCATAACGTGCTTAACATCGGAGTCATTATCATCATGGCGCCACTTCTTCCTGGCCAGTGCTACATAATCAATATTCACCAGATGGCTGAACAACCTTCTCACTAGGGGCTTAACCTGCTTTCCCCAATATACCTTCATCCTACCCAAAGTAGTGTTATCCATCACCTCCAATGACACCTTATCGTCTTTGAGCTTGGGCAGGTTAGGTAGCTTCTCGTTAAGGATCATCTGAAGAAACCTGGGATACATGTGGAAACCATCCTTCCCCTTGGCCTTGATGTTCTCCCTTATGTAATTGAAGAACATCTTTGAGAAACTAAACGGGTGGTTGAGCACTAACGCAATGAATGCCTTCCGAATATGATTGCTCATTTTATCAAAACCACCACGGCGAGAGGCTATACACTTCAGTATCACATGTGCCAAATACTTGAAAGGCGGGCACATGTTGCTCTTATTAAGCACGCCAACATTGATGTCACAGGCGTACTTAATCCACAGAAAACAGCCCCTAACAGTCATAGGGTGGAGCTTGGTAAGATGATCCATGTCGTCTCCAAGATCTATTACCCTCCTTAGGTCATCTTCTCCTACATCTATGTCCTAGCCAAAAATAGAGCTATGGATCTGAATGGCTTGACAGATTTTTCTACTACAACATTCTCCCAGAATGCCTGCTGTAGAGTATAGTATGGTGTGCAGGGAGTCAATATAGCTCTGTAGATCCTGCATCGGTTAAGGAACTCGATAATCCCAGCAAACTCTCCAGCATTCCGAGATGCAGTGTTGAGATAAGCACATATGTTATGCTTAGTACTTATAGTCCATCTATCAGCCATTTCACTGTAACACAAGCAACAAACATGTTAGACTGGTTCACAAGAAAGAACATCTGAGTTTGAACAGATCATATCATACTGGTTCAATCGTACGATTGAACCATATGACTGAACTCAATCGTACGATTGAGCAACCGAATGAGCTTAGTAGTGTGCCACGACATGCGGTTGAGCCAGTCGTGTGACTGAATCACCGATTGAGTTAATCGTGTGATTGAATCATGCTATGATTTAATCGTGTGATTGAAGTTTATCAGTATGTCCAGTCGCATCCATACTGTGCGAGACCGAGATTTTGAATTTTTGTCAAAACAATAATATACACATGAAGATTTGATTCATTAGAAGCACCAAGACTCGTCATTACACCGGTTATCTTTTAAGTTCACTTTTAAGTTCATTCAAGGGTCCAATTTTAGAGTTATTTGGTTCGGTTTAAGTCTTATATCATTTGGACACTTTAGATTGATTTAATGTTCTCATGCATCTTGATTTCATCTTCACTGTACCTGTAGCTGAATGTGTATCCGTTAGCGATGGGGAATCAATGGAAATCATAAGAAAGATTTGAAAAAGGGGTCCTTGGGTAGTCGGTTATTTTGAGAGAATTTTAAATAAAGTGTAGGGTTATGACTGACTGAACCCCATTTTTATACTAATTTAAGTTTAAGTCGTGCGACTGGACCCATACGCATGGTTCATACGTGTGACTGAGGTTCAGTCATACGACTGACATATACTCATTCAGCCAATCATACGATTGGTTCATACTGAGTTTGCCAATCATGCGACTCTGCCATCCTCATGTTATAGTCGTGCGATTGAGCCATACTTGTGATCCAGTCGTGTGATTGGCCCATACTTATGGTCCAATCGTGTGACTGGCTCATACTTATGGTCCAATCATGCGACTGGCTCATACTAAAGAATTTGACTTCATTTGTCCTACTATTTCACATACTTATCTTTGATAGTTGACTTTATGACCATTGATCATCTCAGACATGATCCTTTTAACTGAAAACCATTTGATCACCTCAGACGTGATCCTTTTAAATGAAAACCATTTGATCACCTCAAATATGATCCTTTTAAATGAAAACTGTTTGATCACCTCAGACGTGATCCTTTTATCTTTCAGAAACAAGGTTTTCACAGTTAACGTTCAGTTCATTTTGTAACATTCATAAAGTTCAGTCTTGTTACATAGTCTGACATTGACTCAATACAAACATAACTAAAACAGGAAAAAATTGAAATGAACTGAATTAAGACATATTATTGTGTTTTGAGAAGGGTTGAAAGCTTTTTTAACTTCACTTAAATGATTTCCCCCCCTGAGAAGAACAACTTCAAACATTTACATCATATTTAGAAAGATTCACATAGAATCAGACAGGCATAAAACGTAGTCATTTGGGACCTTTTGTATTTATTTCAATAACAAAGCGCATTATATATACATTACACTTAATCTCTATCATTGAAGAATCAAAGGCACTAAGATGAAATCATACTAGAGCTGTTATGTAGGACACATTGATTTTGACCATCGAGAGATGCAACCACGATGATTGTCAGTATATTTGTCCACATAAATCCATACACAGAATTTTGGCACACATTGGTGATTATTTAGGTGTATTTAGTCAACAAGCATTTGTGGATTCCACGCTTAAATGGTAATCAACCTTCCTCAGGAGATTTTTGAGCGGTCTACGGGTTTTTGTCAAGAAGAAACTATTCTAAGAGCTTTCAAAGAGATACTAAGCCTCATGTCAGTGCCATCACCTAGCAGAGAGGCGCAAACAACAATTACTTCTTAGAATATATAGGTTATGCTTATCCTCAGGTCAGTGCCATCGCACAACAGAGAGGCACACAACCTATCTTCTTGTTAGAGCAATTTTATAAAACATTTAACGCAGCAACGACATTTGTCATTAACTTGATTGCGTCTCACTTGATTGGCTTTATAACATGTGTCATATGCATTGCTCATGTTTTTGTTTATTAGCACACATTTGTGGCTTTCGTTTTGCTCCTCACCCCTTATTGGAAATTTATTGATTGTGTAGACCATGGATAAGATGGGAACCCACAACCTGTTGAATGATTTAATTTGTGTGATTCACCAATGATGTCTACTAATTTATTGCATTGAATCTACTGACACATCATATAATGAATTTGCAACCCCCTAGATCTACTTTCTCCATGTAACCACAGTAAAAGACTAGCTTACTATCATTTTTCTACTTAATAGGCTTTGACTTTGCAGACTTATAATCGTCTTTGACTTTTAATATAACTTTGCAAAGCTAAAGTTCTTTTTGGTGTCCCAAACGATTAGATGCCTGTGTACTATCATTTTTCATTTTGCTAAATCAATTTCTCAAACGTGATTTTGTTGCTTTTCAGCTTACCTGCCCGCCCCCCTTTTTTATTTTTTTATTTTTTAGTAATTAAATACTAAATACTAAAACTGAAACTATTCTCCCCATAAAATTTTAAAACATAATTTTTTTTGTGTTTTTGATATTTTTAAGACAGAAAATAAAATAAAATATGACGGAAACATTTAACTAAGAAAGCATACGGACGAACTATGAATTCGACTCCTCCGGAATCACATCCTCTTTCTTCTTTACGCCATTAATCTCTAATAGATAATAAAATCTCGATTTATCAAAAGCTTTTGTATAGAGGTCGGCGCGCCAAAAATCCGTGTTAATTTTAATTACATCGATAAAATGCTTTTTAAAACAATCACGTACGAATTGATATTTAATGCCGATGTGTTTGGTTTTGGGATGTTGTACCGAATTTTTAGTTACAACTATGGCAACAGAATTATCAACAAAGATAGGGGTGTTAGTAAATTGCAAACCGTAGTCTCGCATTTGCTGTTGAATCCAGATGATTTGAGAACAATATCTTGTAGCAGCAACATATTCAGCTTCACATGTTGACAGAGCAACAAACGTCTGCTTCTTACATTGCCAGGTGACTAACCTCCTTCCAAAAAATTAACACCCCGTAGATGTTGACTTGTAGTTCATCTTGCATCCACCATAGTCTGAGTCACTATACGCTGTAAGTTCAAACTCATCATTATGAGGATGCCACAACCCGAGTGTTGGGGTACCCTTCAGATAACGAAAGATCCGCATCACCCAAATTAAGTGATTTACTTTTGGCTTAGACTGATATCTGTAACAGAGAGACGTGGCGTACATGATATCAGGACGAGAAGCTGTGAGATACATTAGAGATCCGATCATACCACGATACATGGTAACATCTACCAAATCCCCATTTTCATGAGGTGCCACATCGTGGTTCGTGGCAAGAGGGGAACCAGCAATCGGTACATTTTCCATATCAAACCGCTTCAGAATGTCCCCCACGTATTTGGTCTAATGTAGAAAGATTCCAGTGGGTGTCTGATCCATCTGTAATCCCAGAAAGAACTTCATCTCTCCCATGGCACTAATTTCAAATTCAACTTTCATCACCGATTCAAATTCTTTACACAATGCTTTGTTTTTGGAACTGAAGATTATGTCATCCATATATATCTGAACCAGTAGTAAATCACCATCCTTTTCTCTGATGAATAATGTACAGTCAATTACTCCCCTTCGAAAGCCATGTTTCAGCAGGTGTGTGGATAGATTCTCATACCAGGCTCGAGGGGCTTGATGTAGACCATACAAAGCCTTATCCAATTTATAAACTCTGTCCCGATAATAAGGATCTTCAAAATCTTCTAGCTGACTGACGTATACAGTCTCACGGATTTCACCATGTAGATATGCACTCTTCACATCTAATTGACACACCTTGATCTTCATGTAGGATGCATAGGCTAGGAAGATCCTAATTGATTCCATCCTAGCCACTAGTGCAAATACCTCATTGTAGTCCACACCTTCAACTTGTCTGAACCCTCGAACTACTAACCGTGCGTGTTTCTGATGATAACCCCCTGTTCATCTTTCTTGCAACGAAGAACCCATTTTGTGCCAATTACCTTTGCACCCTTGGGTCTGTCCACTAGTGTCCAAGCACCAAGCTTCTTAAACTGCAGAAGTTCTTCTTGCATCGCATTTACCCATGCCTCATCTTTCAAGGTATCACTTACATACTTAGGCTCGACTTGAGAAACAAAACACTTATATGCCCCATCATGTATGTACCCCTTTTTATTACTGTAGCATAGTCAGCTGTGTACATTTAATTTCTTGTCTGAACACCTGAAAGAAGATCCCCTATGATGTTTTCTGGGGAATGATTCACACTAATCCTTGTCACTGGAGTGTAGGAACGACCACTTCATTATCAAGGTTAGGAATCACTGGTTCATCTGGGCTGACAGATTCCTCATTGTTCATATTCTCATTGTCAATCTCCTTATCATCTGAGGAATGGTCACTAACTTCTAGGTCTGCCCCTGACGACACAGAATCACCATCAATTGGAGTAGTAGTGCTCGAGTCTAAATTAGGAGTGTTCAAAACGTCATGCATCATTTGAGCAGCCACCTCGTTATCTGTATAAGCGGGAGGAAGATTGAAGGATTTGAAAAATCCATCATAATCAAACAAGAATGATGGACCTTTTCTAGCAAGGGGGTGGTGTATCTTTTAACATCGACATTGCACCACACTTCAACTTGACCAGTTGCGTTGTTATAAACCCGTTTGTCTGGTATATTGTGTGAATCCAAGGATCTCAATTCAAGAATTATCAGTATTAAAATAATTACAATTTAATGAGTGCGGAATAATCATTAATTGATGTTTAATCGTATTAATTGTTAATTGAAGAACACAATCACAAAGACACAGTGAATACGAACATAATAATTGATTCAAATGTGTTTCATTAATATTGAGTAATGATTACAAAAGAATAATTATAAAACTATGAACAATGATGTCTTCAATCGAATAGATGTTGTTGTTGATGTGACGATGGCTAGGACAATGATGTGATAATCGACAGCCGTACTATTGCTAAATATGTGTTCACCGAGATGTGAAACCTAGGACTCATATTTATAGGCACTTTGAGTCAGTTAAGGAAACACCGGATCTCTTGGGATTTGTTACTGACTTGTTGAATGGTTGAAATCATACAAGTGTTCTGGTCTTCCGTAGGAATCTTGTCTTCCGTAAGAACTCTTGTTCTTCCGTAGGAACCTTGCCTTCCGTAGGAATCTTCACTTCATCAAGTAATCCTTGTCTTCCGTAGGAATCTTCACTTAAGTAATCCTTGGGAGTGTTGTTGTTCATCAGTAGACACAAGGATGACTTGTGAGAAACATATCTACGGATTAACATTATTGTTCACCCGTAGATGTTTCTTACACTTAGTCAATTTCAGAAATTCACTAAGTATATTGTTTTTTCCTATCATCATGTACATCACATAACACATATGGATTAACCTATACATTCAATGCATACATAATGATAGTCAGTTATAATTATTTATTATAAGTATTGATTAAAGTTCTAAGCCTATACAAAATGATCTAGACATATTCTTTCTAGATCTAACAATACTCCCCTTTAGGCTTAAAACTTTAATCAATACTCATAATAAATAATTGTAACTGACTATCATTATGTATGCATTGAATGTATAGGTTAACCCGTATGTGTTATGTGATGTACATGATGACAGGCAAAAACAATATACTTGGTGAATTTCTGAAATTGACTAAGTGTAAGAAACATCTACGGATGAACAATAATGTTAATCCGTCGATATGTTTCTTACAAGTCATCCTTGTGTCTACTGATGAACAGCAACACTCCCAAGGATTACTTAAGTGAATATTCCTACGGAAGACAAGGATTACTTGATGAAGTGAAGATTCCTACGGAAGGCAAGGTTCCTACGGAAGAACAAGAGTTTCTACGAAAGACAAGATTCCTGCGGAAGACCAGAACACTTGTATGATTTCAACCAGTCAACAAGTCAATAAGAAATCCCAAGAGATCCGGTGTTTCCTTTACTGACTCAAAGTGCCTATAAATATGAGTCCTAGGTTTTACATCTCGGTGAACATATTTTTAGCAATAGTACGGCTGTCGATTATCACATCATTGTGCAACCCTAGCCGCCATCACATCAACAACAACATCTATTCGATTGAAGAAATCATTGTTCATAGTTTTTATAATTATTCTTTTGTAATCATTACTCAATATTAATGAAACACATTTGAATCAATTATTGTGTTCGTATTCACTGTGTCTTTGTGATTGTGTTCTTCAATTAACAATTAATACAATTAAACAACAATTAATGATTATTCCGCACTCATTAAATTGTAATTATTTTAATACTGATAATTCCTGAATTGAGATCCTTGGATTCACAGGTGGTATCAGAACCAAGTGCTCATTGATTTAGATTAATTGATCTATCAGTATTAAAATTGTTTAATTGTCTTTTAAACAATTAACTCAGTGACTTATCATTCAGCAAGCATTATCTCATTGCTTGATTGATTTAGATATGTATTCACATCAATTGAATACCAGATCTGAGTCTTTGATTGATGAGCTCAATGGGAGAATTGACCTTCTTCCTTGGCTTACAAGTTCATTAGAAAACGGATGGAATTTTTATCAATCAAGAAAAGTACATACATCAGATTTTAAAGAAGTACAATCTTGCTGATACATCTTCATGCAAAACACCTGCTTCAACAATAGACAAGATTATGCCTGACCCTATTGGAAAATCTGTTGATCAGAGATTGTATAGATCTATGATCGGATCCTTAATGTATTTAACTGCTAGTAGGCCTGACATAATGTTTGCTGTGTGTGTTTGTGCCAGGTACCAATCTGATCTAAAGGAGTCTTATCTGAATGCTGTCAAGAGAATTTTCAGATATCTGAACAGAAAACCAGCTCTAGGACTGTGGTATCCAAAAGATGGAGACTTCAGTCTTTACTCATACTCAGATAGTGATTTTAGAGGATGCATCAACAATAGAAAATCCACAACTGGTGGATGTCAGTTTCTAGGACCAAGGCTTGTTTCATGGCAGTGCAAGAAGCAAACTAATGTGTCTGTATCCATAGCTGAGGCTGAGTACATAGCTGCTTCAGCTGGTTGCTCTCAAGTACTTTGTTTGCAAAACCAATTACTTGATTATGGTTACAATTTCCTTCAAACACCAATTCATATTGATAATTCAGCTGCTATGTTTATAACTGCTAACCCAGTTCAACATAGCAAAACAAAGCATATTGAAATCAGATATCATTTTCCAAGGGATTGCTCAGAAAATGGGTTGATCAAGCTAATCAAAGTGGATACAACAAATCAGCTTGCTGATTTATTCACTAAAGACTTTGATTCAGTTAGATTTAACTTTCTAATTAAGTCTTTGGGTATGATTAACTTAGATTAATTTCTCTTCAACAAAGAAAGGCATGTGACTGTCCTTGTACATAGAGTTTATTTAAAAAAAATTAATAAATAATAGAAAAATAATAATAAATAAAAAATAAAAAAAATCTTGTATTTCTGTGTTTGTTTCTGCATGACATGTGTATGGGAAATGATAGTACACTATGCCTTGGCTTACTTCATCAGCATCATTAAACATCAAGCTGATTCAAAACATTTTGATATGTGAGTAGGTTCATCTTGAGTGGAAACTACACTAAGAGCATGCCAAACATAAGGAAAAAGGTAACTGTCTATGGGAACTCCATTTTGAGGATCAAGAAAGTAAGTCTTATCTTGATGTGATGAAATCACTCACCCAAGCACACTATGTAAAACACTTTATAATCTTCTATCTTTGCAAAATCATATTCCCTCTGGTTTGTGTGAACAAAGACCTGGGTATATGATTAAAGAGTGTGATCTTCATTCTCCCTCTGTTTTGTGTAAACAAAGACTTGGGATGAAAGCACCTTTGTTTTACGAAAGTAAAGACTTGATGACCTTATGAGGATCATATCTCAGCTCTCAAAAGAATCCTTTGTGATCAACTGTATATTATCTTAAAGAGCTTAAACATCAAAGCATTCATGAGACTGTAAATCTGTCTCAAGATAGAACTTATAATTTAATGTACATAGTCACTAAGTATGAAAAAGTGATGATTTGACTCACCAACGGAGGACAAAACTTTAATGAGAATTGAATGTGAAGCACATGACGGCTACTGATTAACAAACTTCAAAACATGATAAAAAGCATGCCTAGTTGATACAATACTCATGTATGAATTTAAGTGGATCTATATACTTGCAATCAGGTGTGAAGCAGATCATGTCTCATTCACTTAATCAACATCCGAAGAAGCCTAGTGTTATAGTATGATCCCTCTATATATATGCATTCTTGTATAGTTAAAGTTAATCTATTTAATTTTTGTGTTTCAATAAATACATCTCTTTGGACTATCATATGCCTTTCATGCTTATTTCACACATAAATTTATGATGAATGAAACAGTTTAACATTAATCACAAATTTAGGGGGAGTAAGTAATGCATGAAAATCAATAAAAAGCTGTGAAAACATCTTTTAAGGAATTGGAACTTGAGCACTAACTTGGATGAAGGATATAGGAAGTTTTCTTGTACTCAACTGCCATGCAAACAAAGTTAACAAGGTCCAACATCAATAAATGATTCTATTACTTGATAGAAATCATACATTTAAAGTTTCAATGAAACTTTAATATCCGCAGAAGTTTCAGTAAATTTCTGCATTCGCAGAAGTAACAGTGAAATTTCTGCATCAGCAAAAGGAAGAGTAAAAATGTAACTCTTTGCATAATCGTAGAATTGGTAAACTACGGATGTGCAAGTGACTTTGAAAGTATAATTCATGTTCATAGAATGGTAATCTATGAATAAGATTTACTCAACAGTAATGTTGCATTTAATTTTTAATTAAGGCATCCGCAGATGTTATGGCATCCGCAGATGTTAAGGTTCCGCAGATGTTACGCGGAAGCTGTGATACATCCGGAATAAATGAAGTTCACGGAAAGGGATAAAAGGGAAGTGGGCCCAACATAATTAATAAAAGAAATTAATGTGTCCCTTTATAAATGAGGTTTTTGACTTTAAGAATTCATTAACCACTTTTCAGAGCACTTTTTACTTTTGACCTAGAAAAGCGCACACTTCCCCCCCTTCTCAAACTTTCAAAAAATCCGACCTAAGAAATCATAAAAATCATTATATAGTGATCGAATATCAGTGTCGCAAAGGTAAATCATGTTCTATTCATCAACACTGAACTGTTTAATTTCTGATTATCAGTAAAACGGTTTGTATTCATGTCTGTTACACTGATGCTAACACAATCTTCATTGTTCTTATGTACAGATGTCGAATAGGTTTGCGAAAGAGCACAATGTGTGTGCATTCCTAAATGCCGATGATCCTGCTTCAGAAGGATGTCGAGATATCATCAGATATCTTTGACGATCCAGACTCTTATATGCCTTGACGGCAGAGCCTGTGATTCTTCAAGTTCACATAATAGATTTCTGTAATTTAGCGCTCATAGAGCAAGATGGAGAAGATGAGGTGATTGTAGCTGAAATCCAATCTGAGAGAATAAGGATCAATGAACAAACAATCATAAGATCGCTTGAGTTGGGTGAATGAGAGATTGGTCACCCAGATGTGTTCGAAAATGATTACATTGAGAAGATATTCTACCTGATGGGATATGATGGTGACTTTGATAAAGGAGAGATTTAGAAGGGGAGACTGTGCAAGCCTTACCGGTTCTTATGCCACACTTATCTTAAGTGTATATCAAACAAGAAGTCCGGATTAGATAGGTTCTCAAGGCACATCTCTTCGGGGATTATAGGGATCTTTGAGGGAAGAACTTACAACTACTCTAGGTACATCTTCAACTGTCTATGCAACCAAGTGAAATCGCAAAGGTCCGACAAGATGTATATGTTCCCTAGATTTCTACAATTAATCATCAATGCTGAACTGCCTGGGATTGCAAGGGATGGAGATGTGTTTGTACAAGCTCACTTGGGATGGTTTGTACTGAACAAGATAAGTGGGAAATATCAAGAGGAAGATATGCCCATGTTTGCACATGTAGTGGATGCACATGCTGACATACCACAAGAATTGGTATGGGTAGATGAGCAAAGGGAGTCATCTACGGATTCTGATCAAGCCTCACACTCACCACATCAAACTTCCCCTCACCAACATCAATCACCAGCAAGTGTGAACACTGAACCAATCTAACCCATTCTACATCATCTTTCCCCATAATAACTATCATCTGACACCCAAAACACCTAGCCTATCTCACCTGTACAAAAAGAATCCCCAGTAGTTTCACTCCTAGTCTCACAAAATACTCAGCCAATCTCTCCAATCCAAACTCTATCACCTCTGCATCTACTCCCTAATACACCAAAACAACAAACACCTGAGAGTGCCAACATTGAGCCTTTACACATCACTTAATCTCAGAACTCAGTACACTCTGGGGAGACTGAGTTAATGTCATAAGCTAGCACCATTCCACTTTCAGTATAAAACTCCCAAAACCAAATGATGTCTGATCATACTCAAACCATATCTCCAATTCCTGACACTCAAAACATATCAGCTGATCAACATCAAAAATCTACGGATCAATCTAGTGGGCATTTCTCAAGTTCAGCAAGTGCTGCTCCCACTGAAGAAAACATTAATGAGACTGATGCTGAACATGTAGCAGAAGATAAAGGCAACTGTGTTGATGTCATTGCCTATCATGAAGATGATCTGAGTGATAAAGATATCCCTGTGAGCAAGAGTTACTTGGTGGCAGAATACAATAAACTGGTGCTCAAGTCAAATAAAAGAAAACAAAGAATTCAAGAGTTAAAAGGGATAATCAAAGAGAAGGATGGAGAGCTAATAAAGCAAGAAGCCAGACTGAAAAGGCTTAGAGATGATGCACAAAGTAACAATGAAGTGATTGATGCTCTGCTTCAACATGAACAAGAATTGCAAGAATGTGTAAAACATGAGAAGAATGAAAAAGAAAAGCTGATCTCTAAAGTTGAGCAAATCAGTGATGATGTGTCTGCAAAATCTGAGCTGATAAAGCTGAAAGATCATGAGATTGAGCCGTTAAAGATGGAAATTTGTGCATTGGTAGATACCCCATCTGTCAAACAAAAACAACAATCTTCTGAAGCTTCAAAGCAATTAATTCTATATTCACGGAAGAGACAGTACCTGGGGAGTAATAAGAAGAAGATAACAAAAGATGAAGGTTCACCTAAGAAGCAAAAGCTAACATCACCTGAACATACTCCTTCAGTAGATTTATCTACTGTGAAGTTGAAATCCAATAATGATAGTGACAGTGATGAAGAGTGGAATGAGATGATCAAGATGGACTCACCAACTGACCATAAAGATTCAAACGCTGATAAACTTCTAACAACTAAAGACATTATGGAAGAGAGGCCTGAGTCAACCATGTTTATGACCCTCATAAACCATGGTTTCCCTTATGACATGGTTGAAAGGCTAAACATAACTGAGATGAAAAATCTGCTGAAAGAATTCGAGCTTGCAAGATTCATGATTCCAAACTGTGACTATGAAGCATTCAGCACCTTTTAATCAATTCAAAAGACAAAGAAAGAGTTGGGTCATTATGACACAGCTAAGCTAAGCAAATACAACATGACATGCTGGTTACAAGGTCACAACTACAAACCACATGAGTTAAAGGGAAGGTCAATTGGAGAGCTTAGAAGAATGATGGAACATGTGATGAAAGTTGAGCTTGATACAGGAGTCAGATTCAGAACTAAAGCCACTAATCCTGCTGTTGAGCATCATAATAAAATGGTTGCTGAACCATTTATGGTGGAAAGCAAAGATCAACACAAAGAAAAGGATAAACTAATCAGAGAGCCCAGAGAGGTAATTCTAGGGAAAGTGTGGCCTCTTGGAACTACTGTGAGGGAAATAACAAAACAAAAGTACACTTTGATACAACTGATAGACCACCTCACAACTCCCAGCTCTGTTGAAGAAAACAAGATTATGGCCTGGAAATATGATCCAGTCTGGGATTGTGCTATTATTAAAAAGAACATCTGGAAAAATTGAATACTTTCATGATGTATTTTCAGTGGTGTGTCTGCCAGAGAATGACATTAAGGATCTACAAAGCCTCATCATATGCAATTACCCAATTCACCCAAGAGGAAGAGACTTCTCAACTCTAGTGGACAAACTTAAAACAAAATTTAAGGATGATGTGCTTGTAGAAGCCAAAAGTGAAGACGCAGAGCACAGAAAGAGAATCAGGGGCCTTAGAAGATATAAGTCCAATGCCTTAGAAGCAGTAGATGATGAATTCTTGAAGAGGGTTGGATATAATAGTAGGAAATCAGCATCAATCAAGTGCATTGAAGGGACTCAATACACACACCCTATAACTGAATGGGGTTATGTTGATAAAACAAAAGAGCTTGCACTATTGAGGAATGCAGAAAACAAAAGGGCTGATTGGATTAGGATCTTTGACCCTGTGGAAATCAAATTACTTCACCCCAGCTACACCTCTTATCTGCATGACAAGTTCTTTCCAAAGCTGAGTGATGAAAAAGCACAGAATGATCTGTTCCTGCATGTCCATGTCATTCAAGTAATTGATAAACTACATGCTAAAGCTTACAAAAGAAGAAGACACAATGCTGGACTCCTGAAAGGAACTTTTGATGAAGTAACAGAACTCCGAATCTCAGAACAAGATGATCTAGAAGTTGTGAATAACAACAAAGTGTTAGACACACTAACTACTGAGGAGGATGTTCTGTGACTAAGCTTTGAGACTCTGGAGAAGCTTAGCAAGATGAAGATCAACTATAAGTATGATGATCAGAAGTCTGCCGTGTCTTACTTCTACAACAAAATTATTGCCAGAGTCAAAGAGCTTGCAGTTTTGAAGGATTGATTACAAGGATCTAAGCCTAAGGGGGAGTATTGTTAGATCTAGAAAGAATAGGTCTAGATCATTTTATATAGGCTTAGAACTTTAATCAATACTTATAATAAATAATTGTAACTGACTATCATTATGTATGCATTGGATGTATAGGTTAACCCATATGTGTTATGTGATGTACATGATGACAGGCAAAAACAATATACTTGGTGAATTTCTGAAATTGACTAAGTGTAAGAAACATCTACGGATGAACAATAATTTTAATCCATAGATATTTTCTTACAAGTCATCCTTGTGTCTACTGATGAACAACAACACTCCCAAGGATTACTTAAGTGAAGATTCCTACGGAAGACAAGGATTACTTGATGAAGTGAAGATTCCTACGGAAGGCAAGGTTCCTACAAAAGAACAAGAGTTCCTATGGAAGACAAGATTCCTGCAGAAGACCAGAACACTTGTATGATTTCAACCAGTCAACAAGTCAATAACAAATCCCAAGAGATCCGGTGTTTCCTTAACTGACTCAAAGTGCCTATAAATATGAGTCCTAGGTTTCACATCTCGGTTAACACATTATTAGCAATAGTACGACTGCCGATTATCACATCATTGTGCAACCCTAGCCGCCGTCACATCAACAACAACATCTATTCGATAGAAGAAATCATTGTTCATAGTTTTTATAATTATTCTTTTGTAATCATACTCAATATTAATAAAATACATTTGAATCAATTATTGTGTTCGTATTCACTGTGTCTTTGTGATTGTGTTCTTTAATTAACAATTAATACAATTAAATAGTAATTAATGATTATTCCGCACTCATTAAATTGTAATTATTTTAATACTGATAATTCCTGAATTGAGATCCTTGGATTCACATATTGTATCCAAGAAAGATGCCTTCCTCTGCCTTCTCACTAAATTTCCCAGTCTGAATTTTCTTCAACAGCATGCAAGGGGCTCCAAATGGTTCTAGATACTCCAGATTTGGTTTACACTTTTGGAGAAACTCATAACAAGTTTTACCATGACGTTTGACCACTAAGACCCGATTGAGTGTGTAGCATGAATTAGCCACTTCTTCATTCCAGAATTGAATCGACAGCTTCGAATCTACCAAAATCGTCCTTACATTTTCAATCAAGCTTTGATTTTTGCATTCAGCAACTCTATTCATCTGTGGAGTGTAAGCATAAGAGAATTGATGAACAATCCCTTTCTCTCGGCAGAATGCCTCTATCCATTGATTCTTGAATTCTGTCACATTATCTAAATGTATTTTCCTCACTTGCAGCTTATACAGAGACTCCAGGGTAGTAACTAAATGTTTGAATGACTCAAACGTCTCTGACTTGGCTTTAAGAAACATAACCCAGAAAAATTGTGACTAGTCATTAGTGACCACAAAACAATACCAATCTCCTGCAATGCTTTTAGTACTGACAGGGCCAAACAGATCCATATGCAAAAGCTCCAATGGAATCTCAATAGAGTTAACTTTCTTAGATTTGTGAGATTTCTTTGTCTGTTTCCCTTTCTTGCAAGATACACAGAAATCTGGAAGCTGAAAGTTCTTGACAGTAACGCCTTCAACCAGATTATTTTGAACCTAGTGATTCATCTTCCAAGGATTGATGTGACCCATTCTCCTATGCCAAGAAATGGAATCCCTCTCGGTGTCCTTAGACAAGAAGCATTGGGCAACAGACTCAGTTGTGGAGGCTTTTGACATATCTAAGACATACAAGTCGTTATATCTTGAAGCTGACATTAGAACTTTCTCATTAGGTATTACATAATCCTTCTTCAGAATGTAGCATCTCTTACTATCAAATACAACTTTGAAGCCCTTATCACAGATTTGAGAAACTGAAAGTAAATTGTTCTCCAGTTGTTGAACAAGTTGACCTTATCAAATTTCACTTTCTTATTACCTACTTCACCTTGAGCTGTGATATAACCTCCTTTATTTCCCACAAACGATATGTGTCCCCATTTAATTTGTTTAACATTGAAAAGGAGAGACAGATTCCCAGTCATGTGCCTGGATGCCCCACTATCAATAATCCAGGTGTTAGTGATAGAGCTGTAGCGAACAACCTGCACAAAAACAGAAATGATTAGTTCAGGAGTGGGACCCAAGCCTTAACTGGCTTGGGCTTCCTAGAGGTATCACACATCATAAACTCCACCCACTGTCCTTCAGAATATGAAGACACATTCTTCCTCATCTTATCCTCACTCTTAGACACACTTGTTGATTTAGCTTTCCACAAACCAGTTTTGCGTAAAGCCTGTTTGTAATAACCAGACGACTGGTTTATAGTTTGAACTTTTGGTTTGCTTTCCTTTCCTCCCTAGGTGTTTCCTCAGTTAACACAACTTTAATAGGGGCTTGTCTATGTTGACTTTGGTGTTTGGGAGGGGTAATCGATCTTGGTTTAGCAAACCTTGGTTTATTATCATGAAAAAATTCAATTTTGCTTCTTGGTGTCTGATAGTAAGGACAATTTGGAGAAATATGTCCTCGTTCTCCACAGCTATAACATGATCTCCCTTTAAATGGTCTTGGAGATCTTTTGTGTGGGGGAGAGGATGGGATAAAATTGGTCCCTTGCTTCTCAACTTTAGGTTTCTCACCTTGTTTGACAAATTTGATTGGTTTTACATTTTGATTACCTTTTACTTTCATTTTGTTGGGATTTTGGTGATGAACCATTTTAGAATGAGTTAGTTTTGGAACATGAACTTTTGAGCCCAACCCAAGAGTAGCCTTGCTATTCTCATCATCCCTATTATCAATGAAATCCACATCCGTAGTGCCGGAACTAGATACCTTCTGTTCAGTAATAGATTGCACAGTTTTACCTATGGAATCTGGATCACCGAATAGAGGGGTAGTCACCACATGATCCTTGATAGGGTTATTATTTATGGGTCGACATTTTGTGTTCAAAAGGATCGCATGTGGTGGTGGCACAACTTTATAACCAAGCCCTTCCCCACCGTTCTCTCTTTGACTAAGTTCTGAACAATGTGAGAGGAACTAGCTAGACTATGTAGTTTTTGATTTAACGATTCAATTTCAACTTGCAAAATAGCTTTTTTTTCCTTAGTTTCTTCAATTGTTGAAAGATAGAACTTAGTGTCATTTGCTTGATTAAAGGCAACAACCTCAGTTTCCCTAACAAATCATGTTTTTCTTTAAAGCTGCTTTCATTTTGTTTTAACACTCGGTTAGCTTTAGTGCATAATTTCAAATCATTTACCATATTATCATTGTGATCTAACAACCTAGCAAATTTTAAATCTATGCTTTCACGAAATTTATTACATTCTACATAGGCATGTTTATCAAAAAGTTCATCTTTAGAATTTACCTATGAAGAGCTGGAAGTGTCAGCCATAAAAGCAACCTTAGATTCCTCGATCACAGGAGATTCCGTGCTAGCAGCAGTCCATTCATCTTCAACCAAATGATCCACGACATCCATAGCTTCTTCAACGTCTGAATTAGCATGATCAGTTATGTTATCTCCTTTACTTATTGACCCATCATCAAGATCTTCTACCATTGCCACATTTGCGTCTCCATCAGAAAGAAATCTGAAGGACCAGCACTGTCCTTCATCTCCTTGAGCAACCAACGCCTTAGTATCCTGACTTGTTGATGCTACTTTCTTCTCTTTGTCCTGACGGTTGATTGATGAAAAAGGGTTACCATTTCCGGTGTTCTTAGGTTTCACACACTCTCTTTTGAAGTGACCCTTTTCACTGCAGTTGAAGCATGTAACTTTGGTTTTATTAAAACCAAAAGTTGTGTCTTTGGTAGCAACAAGATTCTGTCCTGTCTTCTTCACAAACTTCTTAGCCCTTCTAACAACACTGGCTAAGGCCCACATGATATCCATCCTTTCCAACTCAGTCTCATCTACCTGCTCATAATCTTCATCGGCTAGATGAAAATTTCCGATCTTGCCGGCAACTAAACCATCATAAGAGTGTACCACTGTAGTGAGAAGATCCATATGTTCTTTTGCTAGTTCTACTGTAACAGTCCCCAGATTCTCAGTCTTCAGCTTGGTAGGATTAGAGTCAAGAATAGTATATTGGGTTCCAGATGAACCTGATGAATCACTTCCTGAAGAGCTACTTTGAGAGGTTCCAGATGTGTTGGAAACAAATGTCGGTTGAAGAGGTGCTTAGGATGAAACTGGGTTAGGAGCAATGTTATAGAGTGAAGGATTCTGAGTGTAAGATTCTTTCTTAGACTTGTATTTCAAACGTAGTCCCTCCTTTCTCAACTTCAAGATAAAGTCATTTATGTCTAAAGTGGTGAAAGTATCATTTTGTCTCAGATTAGACACAAACGGATCTCATTTATCCAACAGACCATCAGCAAAACTTGCTACCTTATCCTCCATAGATGTTGTAACACCATCAGTATGCAGCTCACTCATCAGATGATAAAATCTATCAATAATATCATCTAAGCTCTCATTTCTTATAGGTGAGAAGTTATCAAATTCCTTTTAGAGAGCTTTAGCCTTCAGCGCCTTTAACGTTGCATTACCATCGTACCTCTTTTCCAGAGCCTCCCATAACTTCTTAGACTGCTTATGTTCTAAAAACTGATGGAAGATGTCTTTAGGAATTGACTGAGTCAACAAAGCATAAGCTTTCTTCTCAGCATTGTGTGCAACCTTTTGTCCCTTATTCATACCACTTAAAGTCAACTTTACCCCATTAGCACCAACGGGTATAGTATAACTAGTTTCAATGGCTGTCCACAAGTTAGGGTCAACACCATTCAGATAGATTTCAAAACATTGTTTCCATTGCGGGTATTTATCCAAAGTCAACAGTTTTGGTGGTTTATTATGATTCCCAATCTCATTTTCCAGAAGCAGTAGATTCTGGATACGTGAGTCCTTCCTAGCAGTAAACGCAGAGTTCTGATCGTCCATGGTCTTAAACTTGAACAATTTTGTATATGACAGAATTAAATGTGCGAATGAAGAATACGACTGAGTTCAGTCATGTGGTTGAATAGTGCGATTGGAATTCAGTCGTGCGATTGGACCAATCGTGCGACTAATGCTGCTGTGAATGAAAAATTCAAGATTTTGAACACTTCGATGCCAAGAACGATTTTTTCACAAACCCTAATCTGCCGTACGTCAAAAAGTTTGAAACTCTTGAATCAAGAACATTTCAAAAACACCTTTTGAATCAAAAACACCAATCTTTTGAACTAAAACATTACTTTTAACAAGAACGCCAATCGAATCCACGAAGAATCACGATCCAATGCTCTGATACCACTTGTTAGGACCGCGTACGTACGGAGTACTAACTGATTCAACGTGAAACCAGATAAAATTGCGTGGAATTGTATTTGATTGGCGATCCAATCAGTGAGAACGACAACCTAATCAATCTAACGATTAAATAAACGTTAAGAGCGAGTAGAAATTGATCAAGAACTAACTTTCAAGTTGGATGGACGAACTAAAACGCTCTAGACGGCTAGGGTATGATAATATTCGAAGTTTTACGTTTTTCAACGAATTATGTGGTATTTATAGGTTTTCAGTATACAGCCGTACGACTTAGCCATTAGCATGGTTCAGTCGTGCGACCGAGTCATGTGTTTGATTCATACGCACGACTGAAAGTTTAGTCGTGCGACTGAATCAATCTTATGTCTTAGTCGTGCCACTGATCCAGTCACCTGGTTCAGTCGTACGACTGATCCAGTCACCTGGTTCAGTCGTGCGACTGGTCCATAAGTATGGTCCATTAGTGCGTCCGGTCCATGAGCATGGTCCATTAGCATGAATAACCACAAGACTAAGTCGAACACATTTCTGAATCATTATTGACTCATAACTATGCACAACAACCCCAAACTTATATATAATGTTCATTCATATGTCTAATAATAAATATTATAAGCATTTGATATAATCAACAATAAATAATTATCCAAACTTATATATTTCAGTACATTAAGTTCTTGCATTAAACATATGTAAGAAATGAAAGATATAGACATTAAAGTACAATAAACTAGGGACATCGTGTATCAACAGTTAATCCTCCTTTCGACTTCCAATGTGCACTCAAATCACATCTGGTGCATTTCCATTGATTACGTAGTAGTGTGTCCACGTATTCAATAAAAAGTTAATCTACTCGCAATAAATTAAATCTCACCTGCATTGAATATACACATTAACAATAGAAATAATGTAACGCCCCGATCCCGGGCACCTCACAGTTGGTCGTTCATCGCACATAAAATACATAATTTTCAATAACTTAATAAAATCATGCAGCGGAAATTCTGTGGTAAACATTCATTTACTATAAATACTTTTGCCATTTAATACAACGTACGTCGATTACAAAAACCTCTAATGTTGCATTACATCACAAAAGCACTATTACAAAAGATTACATCTTTTCTGTGTACAAAATGGTCATAAACAGTGACCTCTAGTATAGAAATATAAAATTTTTCATCATAAA
>BJCO01722188.1:0-10756 GCA_018326465.1 Flaveria floridana | reverse complement strand
GTTTACTATGTGTTCTAGCCCTAAATCAGTTGAAAACGAGTAAAATAGGGGTCCTAGAACTCACACAAACTACACCAAGAAGAAGAACTTCGTTTAAACCCGCTACACGACGATTTCCCAAGGAAGGACCCACTCGAACCAAGATTTCTTCTCTTTTTTCATCCTTTTCTTTCTTCTTTCTCTCTTCTTGGCTGAAATGTGGGTGTGGGAAGAGGGTAAGGGCTGCCCTCTCCCTTCAAATATCCCCATTTACTCAATTTTCTCGCGTTGGGCAGTTTGTTCCCCTGACTTTAGACTTTATTTATTTTTCTTCTTTCGTCGGCTTCAAAGAAAATATCTGGGTGTTACATAAAACCATGTTATCATACCATTAGTAGGTTGAGGCTTCTCATATCTTCTTTGTTTTTTTTCGTTTAACAGTATTTACTTTACTTCTTTTTTTAGTAATGGTATGTTCTTTTCTTTCGTTTATATATGATATGAGCTATGAAATGAATATAAATAAAAGTGAACAATATTTATTGGGCTTTCCTAGTAACTAGTGAGTATATATCTTATTATTTTAATAAAAACGTAACTAATAAGGAAACATGGCAACACCGCGTTCTTTTTTTATCAAAAATTTTCTTTATCTCTTCTATTAATTAATTACAATAATTATTAATAATGTTATTTAATTTCTTTTTAAATTACACATAATTTTTTAATAAATTAGGAAAGGGATTTATTTATTAATGTTATTGTTAAAGAAATAAATTTTTATATAATAAATAATTCTTTAAAACGTCAAACTTCTTTCAAAAAGACGAAACACTTTACATTGATGTTTTTAAAAAGGTAAAATTTTATAAACCAAAAATAATTAAAAATTAGAGTTATCATAAGAAAATTTTTGAAAATGACATCTTCTAAAGTGGTTTGTTTTGAAATAAAATAATTATTTATAATAAAAAAAGTTTAAAACAAAATTTTATAAAGTTGATGTTATTATTTTATTACTATAATCCTTATTTATAAGTAATTTTAATCATATATTATCTTAGAGTACTATTTTATAATTAATAAATGTTAATTCTATAAAATATTTTATTTATTTATATTTATGTGATATATGGATTAGTAAAGCTAGTTATGTTGATATTAGTCTTAAAGATTATTTAAGCATGTTTTACATTATATATGTAAGTATATATATAGATTTGTGTATTGCATATATCATTTATCTTGTAGAAAAATGTTGACAAGTTCAGTCATATGTTTTTGGGTTTCTTTTTATTCAAATAGTATTGTTGGGTTTTAATCACAATGTAATGTTCGTTTCAAATTTAAGTTATAATTAAGGTGGTAAAGTTTATTGCCTCTATATAATAAATGTATCATCGTTTGGTGTTGCCATTATGTTTGGGTGTGTGTGATGGGGATGTGCCAAGAGAAATGCCACATGATACAAAGTGAGAGGTGAGTTTGAAGTATTCACCATCGTTATTTGAAAAAAGTTATTTAATTTTGGATGGAAAATGTTTTTAACAAGTTTTTGAAACTTGATGAAAGCAACTCGAATTTTTGTTCAAGTGGATATATCCACGTATACTTTGTAAAATGGTCAACAAAAATTAAAAAATATTTGAAGACATCAAAAGAGGGGACGGGAGAAGACCAAACTTCCAAAAATAATAATTGTAACGGTCTATGAGATGTAATAAATGAATCATTATAAGAAAGTTTGTGGCTTTTGTTGATGCAACATGAATTACATAATTCTTAAAAAAAACTTGAAATAAACGGAATAAAAAACATAAATGTTTCAACACTTGTGTTGCGAGTGTTTAAGATGGTGATGCCACTTGTGTTACGGGTCTGCTGCTGCCAAAGAGAACAATATCTTCAACGGTGTTTGAGCTTTTACAAATGGTATAAGAGCCAAAGTCGGTCTGGTCTGCCAGCGAGGATGTTGGTCTCCCAAATGGGGGAGGATGTAACATCTCACAATGGTTAGGAAAAAGAACGAAAGCTTCCTTATATGTAGCTGGATACCTTCCTTATCAGATGCATTTTAAAATCATGAGGGCGGACGCCTAAGGGCATACTGCTGTCAAAGTGGACAATATCTAGTGTGATGCTTGGGTTGCTATAAATGGTATTAGAGCCAGGGTTGGGCCGGTCTACCAAGGAGAATGTTGGTCGCCCAAGTGGGGGAGGATGTAACATCCTATGTCATTGGGAAGGGGAATTGTAAGGCCCCGTTCCCGGGTACCTCACAGTTGGTCATTCATCGCACATAGGTCATTCATCGCACATAAGTCATACAATATATATTTATTTAAAACATCACAGCAGAATAACTTAAAACCATATCATATATTAATGAACGCTTTTGTAAAATAATACAATGTCGTTAACTGTTACAAAATATCATAAATTGCATTACATCACAAAAACGTCATAGTTATACAAATGGATGTCATCCAAAAAATGCCAAGTAGCTGCCCCGTGCCATCCTCAGCAACTCTTACCTGCCAACTGGAAAATACATAAAAGTCCGCATTGCTGAGTGAGTTCTAGTTTTATAAAAATATAACATGCTTTACTTCCGTTAATACCCTTCCTTGCTATCATACGTGATCATGCATCATACATACATAATATCGTTATTATATTCCATTATCAGTCATTATCTTTATTCGTACTTTCATTCCATTCTTTTCATTTGCATTCACTTTCATATACTTACTTTCATTTCATGCTTTTCATTAACATTCTCTTCCATATACGTTCTTTCATTTCGTACTTTACACTATATCTTACTTTTATTCTCATACTTTCATATCATACGTTACATCATTCTTTTATTGTTCTTACTTTCTTTTCATACGTTACGTCATTCTTTTACTTTCATACGGATCGATGAACAATACTCCGAACATTATGCACGAAGCTGATATTGGGTCTGTGGTAATTAAATCATGAACATTGTGCACAAAGTTGACCCAGTCACCTAGGGCAAGTCATCTCTCCCTTTCATTTGGGCTAATTCGCAATATCCCGAACATTGTGCACGAAGCTGATGCTGGGCCTGTGGTAATTAAATCACGAACATTATGCACGAAGCTGACCCAGTCACCTAGGGCTTACCATAAAGGTCTTGTCAATCTCAATGATTGACCCTGCATGCATCCTTTGGGTTATTAAAACCGCACACAGTTGAGCTAACGACAACGTGGTCGTGCACCTCCTTTCTGTTTGCTTGCAAGCCATTCTTTCATTCATTACGTTTTACTTTTCATCTTTGTTATCTTTTACTTCGTCACGTTATTATTTACGTTCTTTTATTCATTTGTCATACTACGTAAAGTAATAACATAATATTTAACGTATTTTATAATATAATATAAATACGTTTGAATACTATTAAAAGATAACACATTATGCATACCATACATCAATCATACGTACTATAACCCTAGACCATTACATAATCATATTTAAAATGGGTAGTCATAGCCAATGGGTCAAATCAAGGTCAAACCTTACAATTCTGGTTTTCCTAAAAATTCAGAATATTTTCTAAGGGTTTGGGCGCATGAGGACTATTTGGGCGTTCAAGCCCTGTTTAGGCGTTTTACCACTATATAGGTGCCTGAGCTTACACTTAATAACACTTAGGCGCATCGGCCTTGTGGACGCATGGACACAATTCAGGCGCATGGGCCTGACTTAGGCGCATGGGCACTTAGGTGTTCGGGCACTTAGGCGTTCGGGCACTATTTAGGCGCATGGACTTTGGGCGTCTGGGAACACTTAGGCAGTTTGACCATTGGGCTCATGGGCCACTATTTGGGCGCATGGGTAACCAACTCATCCTAATCAACACAATCTTTGTCCCAAATTCAGATCTAACATGTTCTAAGCTCAGTTCTTACATTCTAAGCAACAAAACACATTTATAACATAATCATAACATTATATTCACCCAAAATATACACCCACCCTCATACACATTGGCACACACATACCGGTATGTACACCCATTTTATGAAAACATATTTACACGTATTTCGAGCCCCAAAATTAGTCAAAACATGTTAAAAAGGGGTTTTAGAACTCACCTTATGAAATTTGAAGTGTGTCTTCCTTCAAACCCGTATGAAATGAGTTCAACCACCTAGAAGCCCACTAAACACACACACCCGGACAAACACACAAACACATAAGCATATAACCGAGACTAAAACCCAACAAGAACACTTGAAACAACAGATTCTTACCTTAAATTCAAATTCTTCTTCTTCTTCTCTCTAGAAAACCTGAACTCTCTGCTTTTTCTCTCTCTAAAATCCGAAGGCAGAAAGGTGAAAAGTAACATGGTATGGGCGGCCATGTTTCTTTTGTACAAAATTATATTATATTTTGTACTTTGGACATATTTAACCCCACAAATTGGGTTAAATTACATTTCCTCCTTTTTATTCTTTGTTTACATCTTTTAAAATATTCGGGTGTTACAGGAATGAAAACTTATATGGAGTTGGATACCTTCCATATCGGATGTGTTTTAAAACCATAAGAGGTGGGCGCCTAAGGGTGTGCTACTGCCAAAGTTCACAATATCTAGTACGGTGCTTGGGTTGTTACATAACATCTTCCATGACCATGCTCTAACCGAGTATACAAATTTCATCCACAATGACTTTTACTTATTAGATTATCGGTGATGGGTTGATCCGGATTCTTGGAGGATTGTTTGAAGTGGTGTTGAAGTATTTTAATATGACCACGGGAAGGTGGAGGTATAGGTGGCAGAGAGAATGTTTCATGCCTCAAGGGATGAAGTATCATTAGTACTTAGCAGGAGAATAGAGGGAGATAGGCTTCCGATTAAGGTACCAAATAGAAGTTAGTTTTAATGAGACCAAGCATGGTAATCGATTTGTGGGGTGGATTTTCTAGGAACATGAGTAGAGGATTTTGGGTTGGGGTAAGATCCATTGATATATTTTTAGAGATCTAACCCATATACTAGGTATTTGATCTGGGTTTTCTAGCTTAAATATTTAATGGCGGTAAGTTTGAGAGAAAAAAGGATGGTAATAAGTTTAAGAGCTGATTGGGAGTTAATGGACAGGGAGGAAATATATGATGAATGGGAGGTGCTTTCGTTTTGATAGGGTGATTGTTCGAACAAAAAAAATATGATCAGAAAAGTATGGGGAGTTGATGATGCTGATAAGGTGGGTGAAAGAAGGTGATTGGAAAACTTATGTATTTAAGAGGATGTGGTTGATACCACATTATAAGTATTCAACTGATGTATTATACTTATTGATAAGTATTGAATATATACAATGTGCATTCCTTGTATAGAGTGTCGACAACAAAAATTGAGGAGGACGATAACAATATGATACTATCTAAAAATAACAAAACAATTCAAACATTTAAAATACATATCATCCATATGGAGGGGAAATAAGTTTATCGTTAATACTATAATAGAGGTCAATGGTTCAAATCTTACAAGCGACAAATATCGAGGTATATTAAGAATCATTCTATAAATTTTACACTTTTGGCTCCTAACAACTTGCTAGTGTACCTCTTTCTTACAACAACATATATTGGTAGTTCGGAAAAAAATCACATATCTTGTGCTTTTTACCTTCTAGTGTGATACCAATGAAATATACAAAATAAGGGTGTCATCATGTTTAGATCTTTTCATGCCGTTGTACCAAAATTTGCTTTGGTTGTTTTTAGTATTTTTCTATTAGAGCATTCACAGTAGAATCCCTAAAAAGATGTAAGTTTGTTTCCTATATTATATGGAATGGTTTTAAGTGGTTGTGAGTGAAGTGGAGAGAAAATGTTACTATTCATCGGTATATTTGGTTAATCACTGTTCAATCCCTATAATTTTTTTTAATATTTTTAAAATTGGTTGTGAGTGGAGAAGAGAGAAAAAAGTAATGATAAATTTTGTAAAAAGTATTATTTAATTAAAAATGAGAGAATTTTTAGTGTAATTATTTGGATTAAGATGGAAAATCCACTATGAATGCTCTTACTCGTGAAATGAATGGTTATATAGATCTATGTAAATCATTAGGTTATGAAATGGAGGGGTTCGAATTTAATCTCAATAACATGATTAATAGCATAAGTTACATTTTATAGTTAAAACTAAAACTCATTTAGCAACAATGAATTTTATTATGTAAAATTATTTTGGTAGCTTAGTATGAGGAATAAAAGCTACCCGATGTTATAAAGACTAGCATCCAAGCGTTAATAGTCGATAGTTCATGTTTTCACATCTCTATGACTTAAACAGTCGGTTGTGTAGTGACAATTATGTTCCACCGTAATAAATTATGCATGTTTTACTTGATTTTTAAGAATTAAGTTTTTGAGTGATCACACCTAAAATTATCCTTATAGATTGTCATACCCTGATCCATAGGAGCACTTACAATTCAGCATTCATAGCACAAAAAGCTTGTAAACATAACATTTGAAGCGAAAAACATATATTTCATTTAAAACTTATACTCGTGTCAAAACATGATATTATGTTCCTTATATCATAAAATTTCATTTATATGAACATCTATCCCAAAAATATGGATATCAGACTTGTACTATACCAGTAGCTTCCATGTCCATACCTACGCCTGCTCAGCTTCATCAATTACCTGCCAACTATTATACACACAAAGGCTGCGGCGCTAAGTAAGTTCTAGTTTTATAAGTAAAATACTTTACGCTTGGTAAAAACATTTTTCCTTTTCTTATACGTGAGCATACATCAATACATATAGCTCAATACGTTCATTTGTTATCTTTCATTGTCATTTCATTCCTATCGTTCTTTCATCATTATCTTTAAACTGCAATGGACCGACGCCATGTGCTAGACCCCCAACATTGTGTACGAATCTAGCATTGTGCCAAGGGTTATAAATAAAACCCCATACATTATGCATGAAGCTGACTACAGTACCAGGGTAAAGAGACAAGGATCCTTTATCATTTTAGTCAATCTCAAGGATTAGACCCCTGAAGCGCATCCTCATGGGCTAGCTAAGCCGCACTCCAGTTGAGTTAACAACAACATGATTGTGCACCTCCATTCATTTTGCTTGAAAGATTTTCATTTATTCATTACATTACACTTTTCGTTATCATGAACTTTCACTTTCATTACATAATACTTCACTCATATTAATACATAACATACCAAGTGAAAACATATTGTAAAACTATATCATTTGACAATGGCTAGAACATAAAATTAAATAACACATATCACATCAAAATATGAGAGAACTAAGCCTACGCGACAACATTACTTCACGAGAGAACCTTTATATCGCACGAGAACTTACTAAGTCAAACCCTTGCAGCAAGTCACCCCAGTCACGCGAGGATATACATATCATGCGACAACCTACATCTCGCGTGGGAACTTACTAGATTTGAAATCCATTGCAGCCTAAGATACCTAATTCGCGTGAGAACTTATGGGTTCCCCGCCTAAACCCAAATTATCACGTCTAAGGCTGAAATATCACAACCAAATCCATAAACAACATCAAAAAAGCATAAACAACCATTTTAATATGCATAATAGCCCTAAAACGTAAAAACTTGCATAAAAAGGAGCTAGAAAACTCACCTCTTGAAGATCTAACACAAAATCAAACTTCTCAAGAACTTTTCAAACGGAAACTACACATTCATGCATTATATTCATTAATAATCCTTACTTGATACATAAAACGAGTCAAATTACACGAGTTACATATCTTAAACACTTCAAATCTTCACTTTTTCTCTCTACTATGCGTCTTTCTCTCTTTAGCAACAATAGTTTTCATGTAAGAATGGGGACAAATAGGTGTTCTCATCTATTTATATGATCTTCATAAACTGCGCCTAAGTTCTCGCACAAGATGTTCTTGTCGCGAGAGAACTTCCTTCCACACGAGAACGTTGCCTTCATTCGTTCCTTAAAATTTTCATGGCATTACATATATTTATTAATGATCTTGATTATGGTCTGGCTATCATTATATTAAGATCTAGTTTTAATTTTCTAAGGCAAATTCATGTACACCTAACTACACTTTCACCTATCACGTGTGAAATAATGCAAGCAAGCGATTTGTTTGTTGTGTGTTACAAGAGAAGTAACATATATATAGTAATTTTTTGATTTCCCTAGAATGATGGTTGTATGTTGCTCAATTGTTGCGTACTTGCGTGCTATATTGGATATGTTAATGTTGTTGTATCCTTTTCCCTCTTAGCATGGCAAAAGCCATTTATTGTATCAATGCACATGCACACACTTTGGTTAACTAATTTGTTTCCCTGCATAACATAGGCTTTCAATATAACTACTCTACACCTAAGATCATCATACATGGATAAAGATAGTTATATGAACAATAAATCATCTTATTGAGTTTTTGTCAACAAATGTCGTATTAGGTATGATTTTTTAACATATAATATATTATTCATGTGTGTCAAACTATAGTAAAACTATGAGGTTGTTTATAAAAAAAAAGTTGTAAGTTAATCTAAGAATCTAATATGTAAGGTTATGTATATAAATGGGTTTAATGTGTCAAACCAAAACTTGTAAACTACCATATGGTACATATGTGTTGTCAAAAGTCTATAAACACATTCACTTTTCATTAATACATATTTTTCTAGGTTTCTTTCAAGTATTGCATTAAAGTGTTCATATTCGATTATCTAATCAAGAACCAATTTAATTTTAAAGGGCCGAAAATTGGTATTATAGCCTAAGGTTCAATCTAATCGGGTGATTATGATTTTTTCTTAAAATCGCAACCACAAACAGTTCGATTCAAAGTAAAATTGATTCACACTAGATCACTTTAGAAAATGAAATCGACTCAAACATCATCAAATTGATTAGATTAATCGATTCAGTTATGTTAAATCATTTCAAACCCAAATTGTAGAAAAATAAGAACCATTCAAGAGCATGAAGCGAACCAACTTTCAAGAAAATTACAAGAATTAATTGCAAATTATAATCAGAATCATTGTTAAATACAAATCGATTCAAACAATAACCAATAATAAATTGATTTAGAACAAATCAATTCAGAAGTAAGAATAGAACAAATCGATTCTACTTTTAATTCGATGAAACCTAGAAAATGAAAATTGTTTCAAAACAAATAAGAAGAAGGCTTTGAACAATCAAAGTCAAATCTACAACAATCGCTTAAGGATTACCTTAAATTACCGACCAAACAAGAGCGGTGTTGAAGATCCCTTCTAAAACAAGCCTATCGATTACCGATCATCAACATCTTTGATCAATCCCTATTCTAAAACCAAGAATCAATCCAATTGGTAATCCATTCGAAAACCTTCATACATCAAAAATTAAAGTGTCACTCTGAGTTCTATTTGCAAGCCAACGATTGAAATCAAGATTGAGATCGAAAAATAAAAGGAGAATCGAATGAATATCAGGAACAAATATCGAAAAGTGAAAAATTGTTATCTGGTTTTTGTAAATACAAAGAGGAAAGAATTTGTTGTCCTAATTGTGTTTAGTTAAAAACATCATAAGGAAGGAGTGAAAATTAAAAACACTAAATAAATAATTAAATGGTCTGGACACCACATAAAATCAACGAAATATTTTAGAAGAATTTATTTTACATTATTTACTTTATTGATTGTTCAAGTAAAAGTCAAAAGAGATCAAAATTGTGAGTATTGCTTTGTATGAGAAAGTGAAAGAATCAAGAAAGCGACTGTATCCAAAGGAGAATGAAAAAACGAGTGTTGTTTGCGGGGTTACATCAAAATAAGTAGAGTTACAAATTTAAAAGATTTCAATCTCAATAAATTAGGTTAGATTATTTGTTTAATTACGTTTGGTTTTAGAAGAAAACCTAAGTTAAAATGATATTTGTTTAATTACATTAGGTTTTAGAAGAAAACCTAAGTTAAAATGATAGAAGAATTTGTCACAGCCTCAAATTCCACGTACGTGGTTTTACCACGAGGCGTATGAACAAACATGATACATGTCATTTATAATTTGAACAAAGTCTAAATAAATTTTCAAAATAAACCTTATATTTATCAGTTTCAAATTAATGCGAAAGCGTAAGTTAAACATTCAAAACTATAATGTACGAAGGTAAATGCAAAAAACATGGGCAGAAAACCATAACTAAAAATGTTTTTGAAACCAATGTTTGTATGATGCAAGACTCGTGTCATGCTCCTTCATGCACCTGGTGGTTAGCGACATAATTTGAATCTAAAGACCGAAACAGGAAATTATCAGTTTAGATTGAACAAATAATGATCGCAGAATTATCACAACCTGTTGTTTAATTAATTGTTTAAGAAATTGTAATTGTAAGGTAAATCGACGAAGAACAAATAATATGTAACACCCGTAATTTCTTATTAAGAAATTTAAAAGAATGAAAGAACAAGATAGAAAGAGAAAAGAAAGAAAACCAAAGTCTACTTTTGTTGAAGGACCAAAAATGCCAAATGGGCAAACTTTCAATTTATGTTGATAGAAAAGGTGGTAAGGTCACCCACTCTTGTTCACATCATCACCAACTTCGGATTTTGAGAGAGAGAAAGCACAAAAACAGAGAATTCTCGGGATTTTTGAAGAGTAATCTGAAAACCAGGAGTTTTTGGTAAGAAATCTCGAGTTCTTGAAGTTTTAGACGATTCT